>JAJAGP010000108.1:430634-599094 GCA_025084515.1 Ancistrus triradiatus | reverse complement strand
CATACTTTTGCCACTCACTAATATGTAATATTGGATCATTTTCTTCAATAAATAAATGACTAAGTACAATAGTTTTGTCTCATTTGTTTAACTGGGTTCTCTTTATCTACTTTTAGGACTTGTTTGAAAATCTGATGATGTTTAAGGTCGTATTTATGCCAAATTCTAATTCGAATAATAAAATTCGGATGGTAAACACAAATACCTGTAGTCACCGTGTGCGCTGTGAGCAGCCAAGTAACTGCGTCATTCTCCATGGCTCCCTTCCGACCCTTTTCTCCTTCCACAGCCAGCTGCTTAATTACAGCCAGCTGGTGCTTCCTCTATTTAAACCCTCCTATGTTTATTTACCTAGATTCCTGACTACACGAGACAGTTTCAAGTGTTTCTATGCAGCAAAAAAAGACCCGGGAACTGTTATTAACGCACAGCCTTTGCTTTATAAAATTTCAGGTGTCATTACCTCATACTGTGTGATGAGACCATTAGGTTCCACAGGTTCCTCCCACTTGAGGAAGATCATGTCATCTAGCGGGGTTAAAGTTAGAGAATCCGGTGTGATGCCTCCTGGTACTGCAAAGAGCAAAAATTCAATGTCAAGCCAGATTTGCATTCCTGAAGGAAATGCACGGTGCTCACAACATGTGCCAGGAAGAAAAATTCAAAGAGCTTCTATGCACATGAATTCTTCAAACAAGAAACCACTTTTAGCATGAGGTTATGCACTTGAAGCTGGAGCAAACCTTGAAACTGAGCGACACAGAGTCAGGGTAAACAACATACATTTCTACAAAATGTAACATTAATCCCAAAACAAAAATGAAACGATAGCAAGACTTTAAATTCAGTGGGCAATCTTACATGTAAAAAAAATAAAAAACAACTTTTTGGTTGGCTTTAGTCACAGTGACCAGGACTGCTAATACTATCAAGGGACAGTTATCAATTTTTAAATTTAAATATTGGAAATCTAAAATTTTAATAGTCTTCAAAAATACACAGTACAGGTTTACTCTGAGTATGTTACTGTTAAGTACTGGGAAAGAAAAGCAGCTCTTTCTGAAAATATCAGTTATTGAGGGCCTGGGTTTGAATCCCTGGTGAGGTTTAACATTTACATTTACAGCATTTAGCAGACGCCCTTATCCAGAGCGACTTACAATTGGTACAGTCTTACAGTCCAAGCAATAGTGGGTTAAGGGCCTTGCTCAAGGACCCAACAGGGGCAGCTTGGCAGAGGTGGGATTTGAACTCTGGACTTTTTGGACCATAGTCCAGTACCTTAACCGCTAGGCTACCACAGTCCCATACAGCTTACAGTATGATGGTGGGGTGGTAATGTTTAATGCCCTGTCCAGGGTGTACCTCTGCTTGTGCCTAATGAATTCCAGGCAGAGGTGGCTGGAGTACTGTATAGACATTCTTTACTTAAAATACTATTAAAATGATAATACTCAAGTAAAAGTTGAAGTATCACTTGTATAATTAACTTGAGTAAATTATATAAGTGATACTTCAACTTTTCCTTGAGTATTATCTAAAGAAATGTAGTAAGTAAAAAGTATTAAGTTAGAGAAATAATCAAGCAAAGTAGAGATACCAAAAAAAACCCAACTTAAATACAGTAATGAAGTTCTTGTACTTCATTACTTACTACCTCTGACTCCACTTTAGGGTCCTCACCCTCCTCCAAGACCCTGACCAGAATAAACAGGGGTAAAACAGGATGCTTTGCTTTGCAATAAGAAGAGGTATCAGGAATTTCATTACATTTAGCCCACAGCTAGATAAGAGGAAAGGCGCTACCTGGGATCAGCAAGTGTGAAAATAAAATGTGTAGATGAAAGGTAAGGCAGAAGGATTCGAAGCAAATGTAGACATATTAAAAGAGGTTCTGCAACACTGTTGACTGACAAATCACTAAATCTTGCTGGCTACAAATCAAAGATCTGATGGCATGAAAGCATTTTGCCTTCTTTAGCAGCATGGGTGTAGGAAATGTGACCAAAGAGTAACACAGACGTAGATAAAGAAAAAAAAAAAGAAAGACACAGATAAGTGCATCCATCTTTCATCCAGGCTAGTTTGAAGTCAGGAAGGTAGAGTGTTGTGAATACCAATTACACACACTCCAGCGGTAAAGGTCCTGAAGATGTCAGAGCAGAGAGGAAAGGAGACAAGTCACAACATAGTGGGAGGGAAACGTGCAAGTTTTAATTTGAATAATGAAATAGTGAAAAAGTAGAGATGCAGAGAAATTTCAACCACCAAAAGAAAAAATGATCAAAAAAGGTTAATGTCAGGCTATAGAGGCTATATATGTTTGAAGAGACCGATGGGCCAGTGATCGGGAGCAGGCGTTTTTTAGGGTAACACATTGCTTTTACTAACTTTAATTCAGAATTTGATTCATGTATGTACAGAGCTTTAAACACGGCTCAGCCACTCGCTGTTGTTTCTGAGGCCGCCGCTAATGTATGTTAATGATGAAATGTTAGATTGCAGTTGTGTTTAGAGTGCTACTTAGTCGACTAAACAGTCTCTCTCTCTATATATAATGCAATACTAATGAGGGAGTAGGGATACTAATGAGGGAGTAGGGATTTATTTCAGACACGGCCAAGTCTTCGGCACGGAAGCTCTTCAGAGTGTGCTGCTTACAATACAGTGGTATGAAAAAGTTTGGGCACCCCTGATAATTTTCATGATTTTTCTTTATAAATCATTGGTTGTCCAGCTCAGCAATTTCAGGTAAATATATCATATAGCAGATGAACACCGTGATATTTGAGAAGTGAAATTAAGTTTATAGGTTTTTGCAGAAAAGTGTGCAGTAATTATTCAAACAAAATTAGGCAGGTGCCCATAAATTTTGGGCACCACCCTTGTCATTTGAATACCTTTAGCACTAATTATTGGAACACAAAATTTGTTTTGTAAGCTCAATGACCCTTGATTCTACATACACAAGTGAATCCAACTATGAGAAAGTGTAAGGTGGCCAATTGGAAGTTTTTCTCCTCTTTTTATCTTCTCTGAAAAGTGGCAAAATTGGAGCCTCAAAACAACTCTCAAATGGCCTGAAAACAAAGGTTATTCAACATCATGGTTCAGGGGAAGGATACAAAAAGCTATCTCAGAGATTTCAGCTGTCAGTTTCCACTGTGAGGAACAGTGAGGCAATGGAAGACCACAGGCACAGTTCTAGTTAAGGAACTCCCGAAGTGGCAGACCAAGAAAAATCTCAGATAGGCAGATGCAAAGGATGGTGAGAACAGTCATAGTCAAGCCACAGACCAGGTCCAAACACCTACAACCTCATCTTGCTGCAGATGGTGTCACTGTGCATCGTTCAACTATTCAGAGCAGTTTGCACAAGGAGAGGCTGTATGGGAGAGTAATGCAGAAGAAGCCTTTTCTGCAGACACGCCACAAACAGAGTCACTTGAGGTGTGCTACAGCACATTTGGACAATCCAGCTTCATTTTGGAATAAAGTGCAGTGTACTGATGAAACTAAAATGGAGTTATTTGGACATAACAATAAGCGATATGCATGGTGGAAAAAGAACACAGCATTCCCAAGACAAACACTTGCTACCCACAGTAAAATTTGGTGGTGGTTCCATCATGCTGTGGGGCTGTGTGGCCAGTGCAGGTACAGGCAATCTTGAGGGTCGCATGGATTCCAGTTAATATCAGCAGACTCTTGAGAACAATGTTCAAGAATCAGTGACAAAGTTGAACTTGCACCGAGGCCAACGACCCCAAACCCTGCTCAAAATCTACCAAGGCATTCATGCAGAGGAACCAGTACAACGTTCTGGAATGGCCATCTCAGTCCCCAGACATGAATATTACTGAAAATCTGTGTTGTGATTTAAAGTGGGCTGTCCATGCTCGGAAACCATCAAACCTGACTGAACTGGAGATGTTTTCTATAGAAGAATGGTCCAAAGCACCTTCAACCAGAACCCAGACTGAAAGCTGTAGGAAGCGTTTAGAGGCTGTTATTTCTACAAAAGGTGGATCTACTAGATATTGATGGAATTTTTCTGTTGGGGTGCCCAAATTTATGCACCTGCCTAATTTTGTTTGAATAATTACTGCACACTTTCTGTAAATCCTATAAACTTCATTTCACTTCTCAAATATCACTGTGTTCATCTGCTATATGATATATTTAACTCAAGTTGCTGATCTGAACAACCAATGATTTATAAACTAAAATCATGAAAATTATCAGGGGTGCCCAAACCTTTTTCATGCCACTGTATATATTTATAATATATATTATATATATATATATATATATTATATATATATATATATATATATATATATATTTCAATCAATAACTTTTTAATTTCTGTATCACTACTAAAAATACATAAAATGAATAATACAAAGAAAACATAAAAAGAACAGAAAGACAAAGGGCAACACAAAACAAACCCCACAGAATTCACGCATTGGATATGTTAATGCAAGTCTGCTGCTATGTTAATGCATATTTATGTGCATATCATACGCATATGCTTTTGCATGATTTCGCACTGCAGCGTGATAGAACTGGCACAAACCGGGTCACCATATGTGAATATGTGACTGTGTGTCAGTTTCTACGATGTGTAAAGAAGCATTCAGTTTGAAGCTGGGCTAGAAGCTTTGACATTATACCCTGTATACATATTTATTCAGAGGCGTGTGTTTCTGTCCCACAGCACCTGCACAGTGCTTTCCCAGCTCAAACAAATCTAGCTCAATTCACCAGGGACATCATACAGTGTTTACACACAAATGTGGCATGTATATGAAGTCAGTTTAACAATAGTAACTGCAAGCCAGCACAGAGAATGGAAGGAAGCAAGTGATATTATGTTTAATCCTTGTTTTATTATCTCATATCAGCTGAATCTGCTCCGTAGCCAATAATAATGTGTTTAAGTGGCAAAATCGGTGCTACAGACTTCAGCTGACACTGATTTATTGAGTACACCTACACTCGCTGGCCACTTTATTAGGTACACCTTGCTGGTATCGGGCTAGGCCCCGTTTTGCCTTCAGAAAAGCCTTTTTCATGGCATAGATTCAACAAGGTGCTGGAAACATATCTTTGAAATTTTGGGCCATAATCTAGACAGCACAGCTATCAATTTGGTTCAAACAATATATAGTGGTACATCGGTTCTCGACTCATTTTGACTGGAAAATGTGTCTCGGTTCTCGCCGTTTGCTCGGTACTCGACGCACTTGCTTAAACTTGTATGAGTCTAGCCCCGTGAATCATTTCAGCCAAAACTCGATTCATGATTCACGATTCAGCTAGAGCCCTGAGTTCACCAATATAGTAAGTGTTTTGCTTTTACTGTTCACTTTCAATCCATTACTCACTAAATGATATGAGATTTTCAACAGTTTATTATAAAATAAGCTTTGTGTTAAAGATTTTAGCCAACTTTAAGTTAATGTAAGTGTTAATCTGTAATAGGCTACGACACAGAATAGACTCTATTAAACTCATCGGTTCATGAGACATTTTACTTGTGATGAATTTGTCAAAACATATTCCAATATGTACAATACAACTCCATTAATGCATTTCATATCTTATACAGTGTGGATTTTCTGGGGGCTGGAATGGAGTTACATTATTCCTTATGGGAAGATTTTGCTCGGTACTCATCATTTTTGGTTCTCGAACAAGCCTTCTGGAACAAAGCAAAGACGAGAACCGAGGTACCACTGTATCTAATTGTTCTAACTATTTTAAAGGGGTACAAATAAGTGGCTATATTACTGCAGTAAACAGAATTTTACAATCAATGTCTTGTATCCAAAAAGAGGGTATGCTGAGATTTAAAATGCCAAGCCTTCACACACACTGTGTTAGAAATGTATTACAAAATTATTATCTAGAAAAAGCAGAGTGCTCACAAAATTGTGGCTGGGTATTCAGTGTGGTTTTTGCACTTTGTACACAATTTTGGAACCCCTTTCATTATGCCCCTCTTCACCTATGGATGTTGTTCACTGTGTGTTAGTGCTTCCTACTTTGAAGCACAGAGCTATACTATAACTATACAGTATATTATAGTATTATAAATGCATTATTTAGGTAATTTAACTCTTACATATAAAATCTACGCCGCCAAATGAGGTTGGGTCCCTTTTTGAGTCTTGGTCCTCCAAAGGATTTCTCCTTGCCACTGTTGCCATAGGCTTGCTCAATTTCGCCTGTGATCCCAGATAGTTCGAAAGCTGCTTTGAGACAACGCCCTGCTGTAAAAAGCACTATATAAATAAATTGGGCTTGCCTTGATTTGACTTATGCTGACTGTATGATCTGTAATGGGGAAAAAATCAGATAGAAGCACATTCACAGTGGTCTCAGACTTTTGATGCCCACTTTATACTTCTGTCAGCAGAGAAACTAGATTGGCTGCTGTGTTCGGTTGCAAATAAGTCTTAAACACCATTAACATTTTTGCCACATTACCCAATCCTGTTTGGCCCCTTAAACATATCGATCATGATTCACCATTTAATGTCTGCCATTACGATATTTTGATCTGGGAATAAATGAATCTAATGATCCTGCAGACTGTGAGTCCCCTTTAAGACGGGGCTGTAAACACCACAAAGCAGCCCCTTCACTGAGCAAGAACATTGGTACAATGAAGTCTATTCTTGCACTGGTGTTAATGAGGATCTATCCAGAACTGCTGCACCCCGACAGCACTGCTATGGGGCACAGAGGTTCCAACAAACTGCCAACTGCCATGGAAACCTTGATTTCCCCTTCAGTACCTGAGGCTAAAATGTTTACTATTAAAGAAGCCATTTCTATGTATATGTATGGAGTGAAAGAAAAGCACTATGCAACACTCCAAATTAACAAGGTGTGACAACAGGAGACTGCGTATGTACCATTATATAAATCAAATTTCTGCGTGTACGCATACTCCCGGCTTTGTGCATCTGATAAAATCTCCTATATAGGATGTTGTTGTTGAAGCAACCCCTTAACAAACCATCAGCCACACAGCTCAAGAAATCTATTTGCACCTGGTCCATTTCCACAGTTCATTTGCCTGCAGCATCTTATAAAGAACACGCTGACAGATTTCTGGTACACACTGCCTCCAGCTGGGTTGCCTGCCTTGCCACCAAACCCACTAAGAACCAAAATGAAACACTCTCTAAAAATGAAAGCAAGCCACAGACGTCTTGACAGATGAAATTACAAATGAGCCATGAATAAGCTCTGTGGCACGGCAAAGTATGCCAAATGGAGACTCTGAAATGAGCTGGAACTGCTAAGCACTGTTTGTATATATGGAAATGCAAACCAATTTAAACAATCACCGCCTCCATCCAAAGGACACATGCATTCTCATTTTATCCCAAGCACTGAAAAAGAAAAGCTCCAAATGTTTGCAGAGTATCTTGGGGGTCTAGAGCACAGATGTCAATGCCAGCTGGGAAGCTGTGCATCTGGGTGTGACATTATCAGCCCTTCGAGTTTCATTCGTTCTTTTTCATACCTGCTTAATCCAAGTCAGGGTTGCCAGGACCTGAGAGCTAACCGGCAGCACAGGGCGCAAAGTGGAAACCAACCCTAGACAGGCATCCAATCCATCGCAACTAGAGTTGGGTATCGCTTCCAAAATTCCAAGAACCAGTTACCCATTTAAAAAAAGGTCACGCTAATATTTCCTCGGACCGCCTTTACCTCTGATTTCGGCAAGCATTCGGTGTGGCATCGTTTCCACAAACTTCTGCAACAGCTTCTGTCACAACATTTATTTCTGTCCAGAGTTGCATTCATTTTTCCCCAAGATCTTGTATTGATGATGGCAGATTTGGACCCCTGTTCAAAGAGTTCTCCAGCACATCCCAAAGACTCTCAATGGGGTTCAGGTCTGGACTCTGTGGTGGCCAATCCATGTGTGATAATGATGTCTCATGCTCCCTGAACCACTCTTTCACAATTTGACCCTTCTGAAATGGATGAACATCTTTTCCATAACCATAGAATGTATCTTTCGACATGGTTGTTTAACAAATAAAAAGCTACTCACTGCATCAGCTGAAACACAATTATCCGATGGGATGCTCTTTTTTTTAACTATTTACTTAGCTAAATCCAGGTGGTGACCTGTTTTTGGCCAGGCAAAAAAATGGTTGTATTAAGGAGGTGTCTATCTGGCAGTACGTCATCACGTAGACTTGTTTTGAATACGCTTTGTTATAGAATTGGCGCCCAAAACTGCTCAAAAGTTTAACTCCACTTTGAGAGAAAAAGTGAAATGCAATACGTTTGGAAAGTTGGTCTGTTGTAAAAGAGGCTGCAGCTCCAACACGTCAAAACATCTACGGCACCATCATGATATTGAGCTTCAGGAGTGTATTGAACCATCCAACTGTGGTCCCTTAGCCCGAATGCTAACCAGGAGAATATAAAACACTTAACACCAACAAAGCTCAACATGGTTTAATGTCCTAAAATGATAACCTAGGAAAACCAAACTTCTCTCAGTTACTACTGGTCATAAGTACTATCTACTCTTGAAAGGAATTGGGTTCCAAAGGAAAAGTAATAATAATTTTTTATAATTTTTTATTTTTTAAGCTTTTACTTCCCATTTAAACCTATTATAAGTTGAAAGCTTAACGTGGAAATGTTTACCTTCCCTTTGAACCACAGGTTCGTCATTTTAGCAGTAAAAATTACTTATGAGCAGCAGTAACTGAGAGACGTTTGGTGTTCCTAGGTCACTGCTTTAGTACACTAAGCCAACATTAAGCTTTTTATTTTCAACAGGTTTAAATGGGAAGAAAAAATGTAAAGTGTTTACGTTCCCTTTGTACCACAGGTTCGCCATTAGAGAAGTTGAAATTACTTATGACCAGTAGTAACTGAGAGAAGTTTGGTGTTCTTAGGTCACTGCTTTAGTACTTTTTGGAATTAATAAGAACCAGAATCAAAATGGGAACGACATCCAATCCTAATGACACCAAGAGACCTTAATGCATGTCTTTGCAACCTTGGAGGAAGCCAGAGTACAAAGAGGAATCATTCAGACATGGGGAGAACATGCAAACTCTGTGCCAGGAATCAAAGTGGCATCTCTGGAGCTATGAGGTAACATCGTTAACCAATACAGTCAGTCACAATATAAGGTGTATTTTGTATTAAACATTCAACCCTGGCTTGTGTCAGGTGCCAATCAAATGCCTGGCCTGTAGATTGACTGCCTTCCCATAACTGAAAACTTGTTTTATGATCACATGTTCTTTTTCAGCAAAACAATGCAAAGACCATCAAGAAGCACCATGGGAACAAGGCCAGTCCAGATTTGAACCCTACAGAGAATAGTTCGTCTCACATTAAACGCAAACTAACTGAGGAACATTTATCAGCTACTCATCAGCGGTTTGAAGCCATTACCATTGAGTGGAACTACACTAACTCTTTCTCTAAAAAGCTGCCTGCAAGTTTACCCACAAGACTTAAACGTTTAAGGAAACAAGGAGAAAGCCTATCCCATGCTAATTTACTCTGTCTATTTGTTTAATTCTTGCTAATATCCTGACCAATTATTTGCTCCTGAGACCATTAGACAGCTTTGGTACCTTCAGTTAGAAGAGCTGGAAGAGAAACACATTTATCTTGCACTTAGTGAAAGAAAAATGTACTTCTACAGCAAATAAGATTTGTGACCATGTAACAGCTGGATTGTTTTCTCTGGATTTCATTTCTTAGACTGGAGTACAGAGAGTAAATCAAGAAAGGTCCCTGCCATCAATTCTTTCTTTGTATACAATTTCTGGCTGTATAAGCTGCTGCTTTATACATGATTATTGACTAGGGGTGTAACTATGCATCGTAATAAAAAAAAAAAAAAAAAAAAAAGTCATGATGTGCATTGTAGAGATTGACAAGGTCGCATGTTCTGGTTTTCTCCGAAATGCACATAGAACTATTTTAAAGATTGTCTTTGTTTAATTTTTTATACAATAAAATTACACATTATTTTGAATTGCTATTCTTCAGAAAGAAAAGAATGTTTTCACTCGGTTCTTTAAGATATGCTGATGCTACAATAGAACATTTTGTTTACAATTTTAAAACTCCGTTTCTAGTAATTACATACCCAAAATGACAAATACTAATAACTTCAGAAATTTATCAAAAGATATCTTCTCAAAGAGTCAACATTTACATATACATTTTACATTTACAGCATTTAGCAGACGCCCTTATCCAAAGCGACTTACAATTGGTACAGTCTTACAATCCAAGCAATTGTGGGTTAAGGATCTTGCTCAAGGACCCAACAGTGGCAGCTTGACAGAGGTGGGATTTGAACCCTGGACCTTCTGATCCAGAGTCCACTACCTTAACCGCTAGGCTACCACAGTCCCATAATTTTTACAATTACAGCATTTAGCAGACGCTCTTAACCAGAGCGACTTCAATCCAAGCAATTATGGGTTAAGGACCTTGCTCGAGGACCCAACAGTGGCAACTTGCCAATGGGATTTGAACCCTGGACCTTCTCGTCCATAGTCCAGTACCTTAACCACTAGGCCACCACTGTCACATATACATATTTATATACATTTATATATATATAGGTGTGTGTATAAATGTATTTAAACTACTACTACTAATATTATTATCTGGATAGTTTAGTTTACTTCTTGCATACAAAATCTACATTTACATTTGTGTTATTTAGCAGATGCACTTGTCCAGAGCGACTCAACTGATACAAGCATTACAACTTACATTCCAAGCAATTGTGGGTTAAGGCTCTTGCTCAAGGACCCTACAGTGGCAGCTTGGCAGAGGTGGGATTTGTAGTCCAGTACCTTAACCACTAGGCCACCACAGTTCCTTCAGAAATAAAAAGACCCAAGGAAATCTAATGACCTCAATATCGTGAATCAAATCATGAGTGTATCGTTACACCTCTATTACTCACAGAATTAATTCTTGTGTCTGTTGCTTGTACTTAATTAATGTTGGTAGACATTAATAATGGAAGCAAGCTGATGATAAATTGAGCCCTGAAGAAGGAAAAAATGCAAATACAACATACCTCATATTACAGTGGATCTTAAGTAAATGTATCTTCTCCTCAATGTACTGATAGCACAACAAAGAACAGTTCAAGAGGCAGTCACTGGACCCCTGGTTTGATCTGCCTACATGTGCTTGCTTTATTTGCTATTCAGCATGGCTTAATATCTCGAACTGCAAAATATGCAAAACCATTCTTCTGATTCGTTGAAGGTTGCAGCTTATTAATTTTTCATCCACTTCTCTTTTAATAGTTTGAACTTCCATGTATTTATGCTGATGCAAGGGTTCTAACTGTTGCATAATAGCACGATAGGATACCGCAGGCATAATGGACCTGGGAGAGATAGCACCGACATAATTGGTTAAATAAGTTCATGTCTGTAGGAAGTTTAATGGGTTCTGCTCGCTCACACACACACACACACACACACACACACACACACAGCCACCACTGAGCATATGCAAATTTTATGCAACTATTATACTTAATGAAAAACAATGCATGGGTGGAAAAATTTGAGCTGTTGAGCTTATACTGAAGCACTGCAGGCTAAGCCTGTACATAGAATAAATCATTTCTACATGCTGTCATCAAACAGATGTCAGTGTGGATGTTAAACAATATATTAATGAAGCTTTTAATTGCTGGTTATTTGCTGAATTCAACATACTGGGAAGAAATACTATGTAACCCCTTTATTACTCTTAGAATTGCAGAATTCACATAGCTAATTCATGTCATTTAATATTCATCTTAATCTTAATATTCATTTAATATGAATGTTTTTATTCATTTAATATACAGGGTGGGCCATTTATATGGATACACCTAAATGAAATGGGAATGGTCGGTGATGTCAACTTCCTGTTTGTGGCACATTAGTATATGGGAGGGGGGAAACTTTTCAAGATGGGTGTTGACCATGGTGGCCATTTTGAAGTCGGCCATTTTGGATCCAACTTTATTATTTCCAATGGGAAGAGGGTCATGTAGCACATCAAACTCATTGAGAATTTCACAAGAAAAACAATGGTGTGCTTGGCTTTAACGGAACTTTATTCTTTCATGAGTTATTTACAAGTTTATGACCACTTATGAAAGCATATGTGCAGCATCTGAAACAACGGATACTGGAAGCCTGTGCTAGCATTTCTTCTGCAGTGTTGCTATCAGTGTGTCAAGAGTGGGAGAAGAGGGTTGCATTGACAATCCAACACAATGGGCAGCAGCACTTTGAGCACATTTTATAAGTGGTCATAAATGTGTAAATAACTCATGAAAGAATAAAGCACACCATTGTTTTTCTTGTGAAATTCTCAATAAGTTTGATGTGTTACATGACCCTCTTCCCATTGGAAATAATAAAGTTGGATCCAAAATGGCCAACTTCAAAATGGCCACCATGGTCAACACCCATCTTGAAAAGTTTCCCCCTCCCATATACTAATGTGCCACAAACAGGAAGTTGACATCACCAACCATTCCCATTTTATTAGGTGTATCCATATAAATGACCCACCCTGTATTATTCATTTAATATTCATCATATCTAATATGCATCCATATCTGCACTTATGAGGCCGATATTCAAAAATAGTGGGGAGAATGAAGAGAAACTTTGTTTCCTGCATTACAACTGGCAGCTCATAAACTGGGACCGAATGTCTAAAAACAAAGAAATGCTGAAATTTATGAGAAGATGAAAACTGTTTCCAACATTACAACTTACTGTTTTAACTGGAACTGGGATTAAAAACAAAAAGATGCTGATACCATGTGCACTACTCTAATATTGTTTATTTTTTTGCAAGTATTTACACATTTAAATTTTTTCCCCAGAAAGAATGCGATACTATTATCTGTTAATAAATGTTGTGGTTCAGAGTAATACAACTTTTATTTTTATATTTATTAAAATGAGAGTGCAAACAAAGACAGTGCATTTATAGCTTAAATAAATGTCCATTTAAGTTCAGCAATTTGGTGCAAACTGGCAATATATATCAGCCATCGGTCACCCTGCTCTCTAAATATTAGCATCGGCCATTAAAAACCCCATATGGGTCGACCACTACTTCTCATGTTTTTGTTTTTACTTGTAGCTACACTTGGCAACCTTGATATTTCCACCTAGCTCATTTGGTACTAGCCTGTGAAACTGTAAACTTTTTCTAATCATCCAACAACATCCAAATCATGCACTTGAACCGCAGGCCCCTGCGGTGGTGAGATGCCATATTAGACCAATGCGCCAACCCGCGAGCTCACTTTTGTTTTATTCAGTAGTTAATTATGAGTTAACGGTTCATTTTATATTGTAGTGTTTAGCACTGGAAGAAACAGCTGTGACAAAGCAGATGGTAACTGTGATGAAGGAGACCCTGCTGTGAGATAGGTGAAGGCAATTTGCAGATAAAAGCAAGGCAGGAGGGCCAATCAGAAGGTTCCCAGCATCACTTATAGGCAGTGTTTGATCAGGTATGGATCATAAAAAGGTACAGGCTCACTTATCTGAACAGTTTCCCTGAATGATGTACATTTTTTGGATAACAGGTTTTAATAGTACATGGTATAGTATATATAAAAAAATAATGCCTAGTGACAATTCAGTGATATAGGCAACCAAGGCACAGTGTGCAAGGCAGGAACCAATCCTAGACAGGGTGCCAATCCATTGCAGGCCACATACATAATATTATTACAGGTAAGCACTGTTTAACAATCATGCAATCAATGTCTGTTATACTTTGTTTTGTTTACAGATTTTTTACATTTATTTTCATGAATATTGATTTACTTTATGTCTATGTTGCACTTAAGGGTTGCAATTTTCTTGTGCAAAGATATTTCATTGTTCTGGGAAATTAATGTTTCTTTAATTAAGTGGACTCATTCCCTTTTGGTTGTGTGCAGCCAGTGGCATGTTGTCACGCGCCACGGCAGCGTGCACTGGGAAATGGACCAACCTGGAAGCCCCACGGCGATCGCTCTGATTGCGTTCAGCCGTGAGGCTTCCTATAAAGCCGCGACCGTGAGAGACGCTGGTCGCGGGTTATTGATGTCACTCGCGGCTCCTGCCTCTCGCGCCTCTTCTATCTGCCGTATATGGGCTTACCTCCTGTCCGTGCCTCCCTGGTTTATTCGTGCTCGTCCCTGACCGTTGTGCTGCGTCATATTAAGCTATCGTTCAGTTTCATTTCCTTCCGTGTTTACTTTAGTTTCCACCCGTTTTGCGTTTCTGTTCTGTTTATGTTCCCTACCTGTTTTCGTGTTTGTTTAGCACCCGTTATCGGCCTCGGCTTTTTATGTTCCACACCCGTTTTCAGTCCTCGCTTCTTTCCGTTTGCTGTGTCTCCCTCTGTTCGTCCTTTTTCAATAAAGCTTCCTTATTTTGAATACCTGCGTTCGTCTCCTGCATCCCCTCCGCCTCACGTCGTTACACATGTTTACTTATTTTCTATATTCCATTGAACATATTTAAATTTTGGTTCTACAGTGTGCGTGATTGTGTGCTTATTCTGTACATCTTCATATATTTGAACAGTCTGATGGTGGATTTGATGACTGTGAAGCGCAATAAGTGCAAAATAAGAACTAATCCATCAGTGACTGATGAACCTCGGTGTTTATTTCCTAGAGGGAGTGGTATGTAGAACAGTTTATGGTTCAGATGCTGTGTAGATGGCAGCATTTCACTCGAGTTTTCAGCTGTATGTCTGATGCATTTATGTATTGTTTGCGCACTGCTTTCTTGGGAAAATACCCATTATTTTTACATTACTGTAGCGTAAAAAGACTGACTATGGTAACAGTCGGTCAGCAACCATTTCGGTCAATGTCCTGTTTCACAGAACGTAATGCGCTTGTAAAACAGCACACATCGGTACTGAGAATTGATTCTACACCTGCACCAAATCCTAATCTTAACCTCATTAATCTAGAGCAGTTTTTTTCAAGTACACACATACACACTTAACTTACTATACTTTGAAAGGACTTTCCATTGGCATGAATGACAATGAAGGACTACTGCAGCTAATTAAGGCTACACCTACCCCTGACACTAACCTTAACCTCAGCAACCTAAAGCAAATCTTTTGCATCTTTTGGTTTTTCAAATAAAAGTTGCCATTGTTGTGAAAAAAAAAACAACCAAACAAGCAAAATGACAGGTTTTTCTATCACTCTAGGGACATTTTGTATAGCAAGACAAGGTACACACACAAAGTTGTGGGGTCCACCAGCATTTCCACAAGATCAGAAATATTCCATGCTCTTATCCTTTTGAGGACATTTGGTAAAATATGTACATAAGAGACACCCATTGAAGTAACCATGTCTTTGGACTGTGGGACGAAACTGAGTACCCAAAGGAAATCTATGCAGATTTAATGAGAACAAGCAAACTCCACACCAGATGGACTGAATTCAAACCAGGGATCTCTAATGCAATGAGGCGGCAGTGCCAACCACTGCACCACCATGCCACCCCCATATGAAACAGTCAGTGTTACTTTAATGAACCTAGCATTTACGAAACCAGGGGGGAGTTGGTGGACAAAACAGCAACAACTCTTAACCAAAAATGGCCTGTGTGACTCAATCACAATAATATAAAGCCGCTTTCAGCACATATCATATGTAAAAGAAATTTCTCAATTAGTGCCTTGGCATGTTAGCAACATGAGGTTCATTTGCACCCTGTGCTGAAAATTCTCTTTCCTGATGATGTCCCACATTCCTGCATCTTAATGCCTCCATACAACCTACTTAAAATTATTGACGGGTGGTTTGATAAACACCAGAATGATGCCAAGCTCCTTTCCAAAATAATGCCAAGCTCCATAATCACTAGGCTGAAACATGACTGAATCTTCATGGAAAGCTCTGGGGTGAAGAAGTAGACAACATCCATCTTATTATTCAGTCAAAGGAGAACAGAGAGAATTTCTTATTTAAAAAAATGCTCCAATTTTCACCACTAACCAATTGACAGCATTCAAAGGAGGGTTTAAAGTTATTCTGAAGGCAATGGGGTGCCTTATTTCTAATTACAGTGGGGCTTGAAAGTTTGTGATTTTCAAACAAGTAGATAAAGGGAAGCCAAAGAAACAAAAAAGAAATTATACTTGGCCACTATTTACTGAGGAAAATGATCCAATGTTACATATCTGTGAGTTGCCCTCTATGATTAGCAGTTAATATGAAGGTGAAATTACCGTCAGGTTTTCCAATCAATGGGATGGCAATCAGGTGTGAGTGGCCATGTTGTTGTATTTAAAGAACAGAGATCTATGAGAGTCTGATCTTCGCATCATGGCACAAGCAAACAGACTTCTGAGAACCTCATAAAAAGTGTTATTGATGCTCATCAGGCAGGAAAAGCTGGCAAAGCCATCTCTAAATAGTTTGGACCAATTCACAGTCAGACAGATTAGATTGTGTACAAATGGAAAAAAAGATCATTGTTAAACTTCCCAGGTCGACCAACAAAGATCCCTCTAAGAGCAAGATGTGCAACAGTCCATGAGGTCACAAAGGAACCCAGGGTAACTTCTAAGCAACTCAAGGCCTCTCTCACATTGTAAAATGTTAATGTTTATGACTTTTAAGGAGAAAGCTACTGCTCTCCAAAAAGAATACCGTTGCCCATCGTGTGGCACATGGACAATCCAGAAAGCTGTAAAATGTTTTGTGGATGGATGAGGGCTTTTTTGGTTTAAATGAAAATGGTTACGGCTGGCATAAGAACACACTGCATTCCAAAAAAGAAAATGTAGTAGTATCATGATTTTGGCCAGTTTTGTTGCATCTGGGCCAGGACAGCTTGCCATCATTGATGGAACAATGAATTATATCAGCCAAATTTAAAGGAAATGATCACAATATCTGTCCATGAACTGAATCTCAAGAGAATGCAGGTCATGCGACAAGACAAAAACCTTAAGTTGTTCTACCAAAGAATAGTTACAGACGAAAGTTAATGTTTTGGAGCAAACCCACCAATATCCCACCAACATCTAAACCTGTTCTATATGTATGAATGGGCTAAAATTCCTCAAAACCGACGTGCAATACGGACAGATCTACAGTTAGCGGAGATGTTTAATTGCAGAAGCAATTTACTGGAATGCCAGGTTCATGTACGACAGGGTATGGTTTCTTTTTTTTAACCATTACAGTTCCACAATGACACCAGCGTGATTACGTCACATCTTTTGAGGAGGGTCTGGCTGCAGACCTCCACTGTGAGGCTATATTGAGGCAAAAATAAATAAATAAATAACAATAATAAAATTCTGTTGACTGTCTTCAAAAGTATAGCTTGGTTTTGTTTGCAGCTTAGTTTTAAATGTTAATCCTTCAAGGGCTTCATTAAAAGATAAGAGAAGATAAGGAGGAAGAATTTCATTTCACTCTTAGTGGACATTGGTATACAGTACAAGGACCATGATAAGTATATACACTCATTGACAAAACAAAAATAACTCAAGATCCTCATCCATCGCACCAGCAGTTGGGGCAGTGTGTCGTTCCACAGCAAAGGCAGGATTGAAGCGCTCACCACCAGGTGTCCATACTCAAACCTATCCTTCGTGGGCCTCCATACCCAAGCAGAACCTGGATTCGACGCCAAAGACGATACGGTTCCAGACTATAGCAGTGAAGGTTTCTTGTTCATGACGCCACCGCAAACGAGGGCGATGGTGGCTGGCTGTCAATGGCAGGACACATAATGGACGCCATGCCAACAAATTTCCTTCTGCTAAGTGCCTGGAAATAGTCCGGGCAGAGACAGGGGTGTGTAGTGAAGGTGCCACATGTGTTTATGGTGGACAACGAAACTTGTGCTTGTCGGCAGAGCAAACAATCCTCTCTGCTGGTGGTCTGTCTGGACCGTCTGGAGCCTGGTCACAGTGTGTGTGCGTCCTTATGGAACACCTCCCAACACCTCCTAACAGCTAGGCCAGCACGGCCTGGATGGTGGGTAATTAGTCAAAATGGCCATCCTGCTTCTCTTAGTCCAATGATGCTCCCTCTCTCAAAGTCTGTCAACTGGGCAAAATGTCTTTGAATGTCTAGCACTTCTAGCAGTCTCTCCAAGAGATACACTACCCAAAAGTAGCCTACGAGAGCCTTTTTATAGAGCAGCAGGAGAAGCATGTTTATGCCCTCGTGGCAAGATCCAGTGTCTAATCAGATCACACCTGTAATTATTTAGACATCTGCCAGACACATTAATGGATGCCAAGTTTTGCGGAAATCCGATATTTCTGTCTGGGTGAGTTATTATTTGTAAGGATCTTGGCGACTTGGGTTTATGTTTCCTTTAAAATTAGGTTTCACTTCACAACTGGGCAAGTCACAGTGGGTAGAATATTGATAGCACCTGTTAATGGCTCATTAGCATTCACTGACAGAGCTCACTGAGGTTTGCTATAAATATAACAATGCTTGTGGCTAATCAGCTAATCACTTGTAAAGTATTTCTGAAGGGTAGCTTGATACAACGGGAGCCTCTCTGCCTTAGACTCTCCAGAAAGACAGGTGAGCCTACCTGTGGGAAGCACAACGAGGACAGACAGCTCAGCAGTCAACATACACTTGTTTGCTATTTCTGACGCACTCCACCAACTAACGATGTGTTTCTGTAGGAGTCCTGTCCTTATTACTTCCCATTACAGACACGACCTCACCCAGCTTGTCTGTTCTCCTAGCTCTGCTGCTGTGGAACTGCTTGTAGCTGGAGGTCTCTAGAACTGTCAGTCAGCTGTACACAAAGCGGACTCCATCACTGCCTACGCCACTAACCTATTCTTTCACTTGTTGGCTCTCACTGAGACTTGGATTACCACAGAAAACACAAACACCTGCTGTTCTCTCTTTAGTGTTCTCAAAAGCTCTGCGTATTTCCTCAAACCGGGCATTTCAATCTGGGAGTTTACACGCACTTAATAATCGGATAACTGCAGAAAATCTCATAGACGATGAGTTCACATACACTTGGGTAATCAGATAATGGCAAAACTCCAGGATTACATGACTCAGGCAATAATTGGATTTCTACTCAACGAACGACGTGATGTGAACTTCAACCTTTAATAATTAAATAATGAAATTCCTCATTTCCTCGAATATATACTGCATTTGCCCCCTAATGTGTTTAGTAGCCATTTTAAAGTTGCTGCATTTAATCTGTGGGTTGCCAGATCCCACATGAGAAACAAGTCCAAAAGCAAAATATCTTAGAATAAACAGACCTGGCAATAGGACTGTGCTAAAAAAAAAATCAATACAGCACTATATCTTGATATTTATTTGTGTGAAAGAGTACATCAATTTTTAGCTCAAAATTCAGATTTTTTTAAGGAAGGAAAAACATTTCAGTGTTTTGACTGCATTTGCCCGCTGAATTATCAATGTGATGTGATGGATTAAGATGAATCTATGTGGAATATCGCAATATCATACGATACGATCGTGATATAATCGTATCGTGACCCATGTTTCGTGATGCGTGAAGTTCTTTCCAATACCCACCCCTACCTGGCAACCATGTTTGTTTCTTCCACTTCCAGGATAGCTCTACAATATAAATGGTTATGTTTGTGTGCATGCACAGACTGAGGAAATCGACTGAAATCCGAATAATAATATGATTTCTAGACCTTAATCTGAGCTAAGAAATCAGAATATGTTGTTTACATGACCACTTGTAGAATCAGATTGCATTATTAAGTGCCAGCAGTATATGCGATGTGATGCAAAAATGTCACAATGCCTATCACATGCCTTCTCTTTATGCAAATCGAACAATTTCATGCCATTATTTGAACACCAACGGGCACAATCATCCATCATATACAGCATATCTTCCTTCATATCTTCTCCAGTTGAAACTGAAAGGACTTGGGATGATTAAAAATATTTGTATAGCATCTTTCACACACACTATTGATACAAAATGGTGTTTGACAACCTGTTCATCATAACAGGATCTCATTTTCAATTTAAGATAGCACTCCGCTATTTATATTGCTAGTTATTAAAATTCTTTTAATTGCAGGAGACCAAAGGTCTTTTCTGTTAAAAACTTATACAAGAAAATGGGCACCGTTTTGCATTGTTTACACTTCAGAAATAAAAAAGGAATGCCTTCTATTGAATGTATAATCGATAATCGTGAGAAAACCTAATCGTGAATCGAATCGTGAGCAGAATTTCATGCAGTTACTGTGATTAAGCCTTGAGATGATTGGGTGGACCAATCATCTCTGTCCACTGTACTGCTGTATTGCTCTTCTTGATTCTTGATCAGATTATTGTGGCTGATTGCAACTTAATGACACCGTACATTTCATGCTGGGTGTACCTGGCAATATTTGTGAAAACATTCTTTTCCAGTGAGTAATCCAGATTTCATTCATAACTATGCAGTCATAACTGATATACAACATAAATGTAAACTTTGAAAGCAAAGGATTACAAATACAAAATTTTGGCCACCAAAGAGCAAAGAAAACAAAATCTTTGACAGATGATGTCAGGCTGGGCCAGATGACAGAGACAAATGCATATTGCACATAAGCTACGTTTAGTGAACAAAGGCTTGAACCAATCATCTCTGTCTCCTGTGCTGCTATATTGCTCTTCACATCAATAAAGGGTGGGATTGTAATTATATAGGAATGAGGTAGGACTTCTTCCATAGGACAGAAGGGAAATGGGTTCCCATTATCTGAATATTAACAATCAGATCTATTTTCAAGCACAGACTCGGAAAATAGTTTTTATAATATATTTAGGACTGGTTAAAATTTTTTGGACTTGTACTCAACTCAACTCAACTGCTGGACGTTCTGTGTGTGTATCATGGTGCTTTTAATATTAGTTGGGTTAGGAAAATGTACTTACAATCCTCCTCTGTTTGGAATGTAACCTCACGGCTCTCCTTCTTGCCTTCAGGGTTGGCCAGGGCCAGTCGCACATGCACAGCGCGAAAGGGGGGCAGGTCTCGGAGCGTGAAGCGTGACGTGTTCCTTTCCACCGATAAACACTCCCTCACTGTGGCATTATTGGAGGACGCTCCACTCCCTGTTGCTGTGGAATAACGATAACACAGCGACAGAGTGTACGTGTGACACCGGGTCAGATTGTAGCCCAGGGGCTCCCACTGCAACACCAACTGACGAGACTGAATCTCAGAGGCAGTGAGCCCACGGAGTGGACGCATAGGTTCTGAAAGAGAGAGAGAGATTATTACACAATGAAGTTCGTTAATATTATAATACATTTATTATTGTATAGTCAATCAACCATCTGCACAAGAAGAATGGAAAACAGAAGTACTGACTGACACAAATAGACTCTGACAGTCCCTAATTGGACAAAGTGCAAGTACGAGGGAGAGCGCGCTGTCTTCTGAAAAGATCAGATGTGCCTCATTACTCCATAGATTTAAAAGGAACTTGACAAGGCGGTAAAAATAGCGCCTTAAATAAAGAAAAGAGAATGAAGAATTCGAAGCACTATTCCGATCTGACGCACCACTTGTCTTATCGCATTTTTCCTCCTGATTCCTGAATCAGAATGTTGTGGCTGATAGCAACTTAATGACATTTCTGGTTGTACCTGGCAATATTTGAGAAAGCCTCTTTTATAGCGAGTCATTCAGATTTTGTTTGCAACTACGCAATCATGTCTGATATCCTGCATAAAAGTAAACTTAAAGCAAAGGAAACATGCAAAATTTCAGCCACCAAGAAAGAAAAAACAATGACATTTTGGACAGTTGATCCCTGGCCAGGCCAGACGGCAGAGACAAACGCAGATAGCAAACAAAGAAAGCTTAGTGAACAAAGGCTTGAACTCTGTGAAAGTGAGTGTGTGGCATTTAAATGGTATCTTTAGTAAAGTGTGAGCAAAAAATGCACACTGAAAGGAGTTCAAGCGACCACATAGAGATGCTGTGGTGTGTTAAAACAGTTTGTTTAGTGAGCAGTGTTTCATGCATTTCTTTCCTCCTTTTATCCAACGGCCTGCATCTCACTCACGAAAGCTGATTTATCAGAATTGTATAATACTTGGAACAGAAAACAACCCTAACAGAACAAATACTGTTATTTTAATTAGTATGCTGAGGGTTTCTCAGCTACTACAGCCTTTTGGTGAAATAATATATATATACACACACACACACATACATACACCTCTCTTGCCAAGCTTAAAATGTGACAAATCTCCTGCCAGCAATGAAATTCTTCCCTGCTAAGCTGTCATGTTTCAGACCGTCAGTAGGGGCACTTCAAATCGAACTTTAAAGATTCAACGTTTGATGATATACAGCCCCTGTCTGTTATCAGAGACGTTATTTAAAGAGCAGACTGGTCACTGGTTAGAATATTAATGGGACTGTAGTACAGAATCCATGCCCTATCATTAGAAAGTTCCAAACGGTACATTAATAAATGTGTCGAAGAGGAGGGTGGAAAGTCCTGGCCCCTTTGTAGTGGCGGGATGCGCACTACAAAAAAATCGCATTTATCTGTGTTGTTTGAACCCAATAACGCAAGTTGTATCATTTTTTATCAGATTATACAATCGGTACTAAATATGCATTTTAAACATTAATTTCTCTTTCAGTTTTGAATATATAGGTCTCTCCCCATTTAAAGAGATAGGATTCTGGTCTTGTATAACTGTAAATAATTGGTAATGGCGTTACCAAAATGGCGGTAGAGTGAACAGACTTATAATGACTCTGTTGTTATTCATATGTATAGTATAGAAATATATATATATATATATATATATATATATATATATATATATATATATATAGTCTGCCAAAAGGCTGTAGTAGCTGAGAAACCCTAAAAATAACAGTATATGTTCTGTTAGGGTTCTTTGCTGTTCCAAGCTTTCGTTGCGAGTGAGATGCAGGCCGTTGGAAAAAAGGAGGAAAGAAATGCCACATACTCACTTCCACAGAGTTCTAGCCTTTGTTCTCTAAGCTTCCTTTGTTTGCTATCTGCATTTGTCTCTGCCTTCTGGCCTGGGACCAACTGTCCAAAATGTCATAGTTTTTTCTCTTTGGAGGCCGAAATTTTGCATTTGTTTCCTTTGCTTTAAGTTTACTTTTATGCAGGATATCAGATATGATTGCCGTAGTTGCAAACAAAATCTGAATGACTCACTATAAAAGAGGCTTTCTCAAATATTGTCAGGTACAACCAGAAATGTCACAAAGTCACTGCCCAAAAGTCTTCTCCAGCACATCCCATAGATTCTCAATGGGGTTCAGGTCTAGACTCTGTGGTGGCCAGTTCATGTGTGAAAATGATGGCTCATGCTCCCTGAACCACTCTTTCACAATTTGACTCTTCTGAAACAGATCAAGATCTTTTCCACGGCCACAGGATGAGTCTTTCGACATGGTCGTTTAACATCTCAGAAGCTACTCACTGCATCAGTTAGGGTTAAAGAACTTGTTGCCAGATGAAACATAATCACCAATGCAGTAATTTTCCGATGGGAGGCATAGTTAAATCCAGGTGCTGACCTTTTTTAGGCCAGGCAGTATATATATATATATAGTTTGGGCACCCCTGATAATTTTCATGATATATATATATACACACACGCACACATATACATACATACACTATATGTACACTATATATACACATATACATATTACATATATACACACACACATATATATATATATATATATATATATATATATATATATATATATATATATATATATATATATATCTATATATATATATACACACACGGCAGTTCGTATTGAAAAAGTTTTGGGCACCCCCCTGATTAATTTTCATTGATTTTTTTTATAAATCATTGGTTTGTCCAAGCTCAGCAATTTCAGGTGGTAAATAATTATCATATAGCAGATGAACCACCATGATATTTGAGAAAGTGAAATTCAGTTTATAGGGGTTTTACAGGAAAGGGTGCAGTAATATATTCAAACAAAAATTAGGCAGGATGCCATAAATTTGGGGCACCCGTTGTCATTTGAATACCTTTGAGCAACTACAATTATTGGAACCACAAATTTGTTTTGTAAGCTCATTTGACCCTTGATCTACATACACAAGTGAATCCAAACTATGAGAAAGTGTTAAGGTGGCCAATTGGAAGTTTTTTTCCTCTTTGTATCTTTCTCTGAAGAGGGCAACAGGGAGCCTCAAAACAACTCTCAAATGGCCTGAAAACAAAGGGTTGTTCAACATCATGGTTCAGGGAAAGGGGGAAAAAAGCTCTCTTCAAGATTTTTCAGCTGTCAGTTTCCACTGTGAGGAACATAAGTGAGGCAATGGAAGGACCACAGGCACAGTTCTAGATAAGGAACTACCGAAGTGGGCAGAAAACAAGAAAAATCTCCGATAGGCCGAGGCGAGCGACGTTAAGGATGGTGGAGAACAGTCCATAGTCCAAAGCCACAGACCACCTCCAAAGACCTACAACCTCATCTTGCTGCAGATGGTGTCACTGTTTTCATCGTTTCAAACTATCACCAGCGCACTTTGCAAAACAAGGAGAGAGGCTGTATGGGAAGAGTAATGCAGAAGAAGCCTTTTCTGCAGAACACGACCACAAACAGGAGTCAACTTGAGGTGTGCTACAGCACATTTTGGACCAAATCAGCTTCATTTTGGAATAAAGTGCTGTGTATGATGTGTGAAACAAAATTGGGGTTATTTAAGACATAAAAAGGAGCGGGCTGAAAACGAACACAGCATCCCAGAAGACCAAAAACACTTGCTACCCCCAGTAGTAAAATTTGGTGGGCGGTTCCAAATTCATGGCTGTGGGGACTGTGTGGCCAGTGCAGGGTACTAGGAATCTTGTTAAAAGTTGAGGGTAGAGGTTCGGCCATGGATTGCCAGTTAATATCTCCAGATTTCCTTTGAGAACAATGTTCAAGAATCAGTACACAAACGTGCACCGAGGCCAACGAACCCCAAACCCTGCTCAAAATCTGTTTCTACTTAAGGCATTCATGCAGAGGAACCAGTCACAACGTTTGGAATGGCCCCATTTTCAGTTCCCAAGACTCTCCAGTGTCAGTGATCCCCTCTCTTCTCCGCTCGCCCCGCGAGTCCTCTGCCGACATAGCTTGAATATTACTGAAAAAGTGGGCTTTGTCCCATGCTCGGAGGAAACCATCAAAACCTGGACTGAACTGGAGATGTTTTCTAAAGAAGAATGGTCCAAAGCACCTTCAACCAGAAGCCAGGACTGGAAGCTGTAGGAAAGCGTTTAGCGGCTGTTATTTCTACAAAAGGAGGGGGGATCTCACTTAAATATTGATGTAATTTTTCTGTTGGGGTGCCCAATTTATGCACCTGCCTTAATTTGGTTTGAATAATTACTGCACACTTTCTGTAAATTCCTATAAACTTCATTTCACTTCTCAAATATCACGGTGTTCATCTGCTATATGATATATTTAACTCAAGTTGCTGATCTGAACAACCAATGATTTATAAACTAAAATCATGAAAATTATCAGGGGTGCCCAAACTTTTTCATACGACTGTACATATATACACACACACACACACACACACACACACACACACCCCGATCAGCCATAACACTAAAATCTCTGACTGGTGAAGTGAGTAACCCTGACAGTGTGATGCTCTGGGCAATGTTCTGCTGTTCTGCTTGCTGCTTTGGGTCCTGGCATTCATGTTTATTTTACTTTGACATGTACCACCTACCTAAACATTCTTGCAGACCAAGTACACCCACACCCACTTAATGCACACACAAATATGCAAATAAACCCGCTGTGCATTTACTCCCAAACAGGCATGCGCATGTCCTCCTACACACATCCTGATGCTACCAGGCTTCTGAAATATGTATGCATACACCCAGGTATATTTGCACATTTGTTCCAGGCTTGGTTCCCAGGCTTGTGCTCAGTTTGATGACTAGGTTACAAAAAATGAGTAGCGGTCCATGGCTTCACTTCAACTGAACTCGAGTGCTGATTGATTTCTTTTCAAGTACATACAACTTGGTGCTGATAAAACAGAACCTTTTCAATATACAGAGCAAAGACATTATCAGCTGATCAGTATCAAGCAAACCCAACACTAATAGGATAAAAAGAAATGAAGCAACTAAATGCAAATACGAAAAATAAGAGGATGTGAAAGGCTGTGGGATGGAGGGTGCTCTGGAAGAAGCAGCAGGAAAGGATTAATGGCATGCACCTGTGTGTGGGTAATGGCGTGCTACATAAAACGCCTGCTTTTCTTTAATATTTTAAAGACTCGAGAGGGAGATGGAGCCCACACAGAACTCGGCTACAAACACATTTTGTGGTTCAACACAGCATTTAATGTGGTGTCTGGAAAGTCAAAAAGGTAACTAGGTTTTTTTTTAATTATTTGATTTTACAACCCTCAGAAAATGTATGGAAAATGCAAATATAAATATAAACGCAGTGTTTCTTACATTTATTTTGACTCCCATTTCATAGCAGACAGTATGGACCTGAACCCGATTTAGTGTTGTAGGTGTTATTTTGTCTCATTCTTACTGCAAAAACGTCTTAAGGGGTACAACAGAGTTGTCGTTGTCATATTTTCCATTCCAAAATTCCCCACACATTCTCTATTGGGGACTGCACGCAGGCCAGTCCAGTACTTGTCCACTGTTCTTCAGCCATGACTTTGTAAAGTGTGCAGCATGTGGTTTTGCATTGTCTTATTGAAAAATGCATGGACGTCCCTGGAAAAGTCTTGAAGGCAGCATAGGTTGCTCAAAGTACTTTTCTGCATTAATGCTGCCATCATAGAAGTGTAAATTACCTTTTTCCAAGAACACTGACAAGAAGACTGTGGTAGCCTAGCAGTTAAGGTACTGGACTATGGACCGAAAGGTCCAGAGTTCAAATCCCACCTCTGCAAAGCTGCTACTGTCGGGTCCTTGAGCAAGGCCCTTAACACACAATTGCTTGGGTTGTAAGACTGCATCAATTGTAAGTCGCTCTGGATAAGGGTATGACAGACCCTGGCTTTCGGACTTGTTGCTAATAACAGTCTGGATGGTCCTTTCGTCAATTTTTCCAAAAAAGACCTGGAATATTGATTCATCTGACTGCAATGCACGTTTCCACTGTGTGATGGTGCATCCCAGATGCCTCTGAGCCCAGAGAGGTTGACACTACTCCTGGACATGGTTAACATAAGGCTTTTTGGCACAGTTTTTTGCATTACTTTTTCCATACCGTCCCAACTTCTTCCCATTTGGGGTTGTATATGTAAAGTAAAATGTACCGTAAATCAATTCCTGTTCAAGTGTGTATTCAAACTGAGTTTTAATTTTTATTACTTATAGAAGTGCAAGGAACAGACCAGTATGGCCCAACAGAATAATGTAGTGTTATGAAAATACAGGGTGTCTCAAAAGTAAGGAAGCACCAATATAAAATGGAAACGGCTTGGCAGACAATTTTAAACACAAGCTGTGGGGGAAGGGAGAAACCTGTTAGGTAATTAGGTTACATTGAGGCTAGTCAGACACTTTCACTAGACACAATTTAAAGTGACCAATTAACCTAACGCATGTCTTCGGGATGTTTATCATCTTAAAGACAGAATTGTTGATACTTGTGCTAGCATTTAGTAAGAGGTGTTGGCAAAAGTTCTTCAGGAATGGCAGAAAAAGATGGCCTTCACACTCGAACGTGACAGCATATCGAACACACCATCATTTTTCTGGTGAAATTGTCTACCACTTTAATGCGTCACACTCCCACCTTTCCATTTGAAAAATTTAGGTGGCATTCAAGATGGCCGCCATGTTGGTGACATGGCCTACGTGGGTTTCCCCCTTAACCTACACCTTGTGCCTTAAATTGGTCTTTATATGGGTGTTGCCTTACTTTTGAGACACCCTGTACTACGGTGTTCACTGGTGTATAGTAAAAAAACACCATAATACAGGTAGAATAACACTATATCACTGCCTTCGAGATCCCTATAGTAGCTGTGTGTATTGAATTACAGTTGTTTTTCCACATGCATTTGACAAAATGCATGGGTTCTCTTTATTTTCGTATTTCCTCTGTGGGCCTGCTGTCAAATTTACTGCTGTTATGGTTGATTCTGATCACAGCCATGCCATGCTATTGTATACAGAGAAATTGCAATACAGCACACGGTACCAGGATTATTTGACATTATGATGGATACAGTTGTGTTTGAATGTTTTGAATTTTCTATATTTATGCATATATAAGACAACATCAGATTTTTTACCCAAGTTCTAAATGTTGATAGAGAACCCAATTAAATGAGACAACAATATTATACGTGGTGATTTATTTGTCTAGGAAAAAGATCCAGCATTACATATCTTTGCATGGCAAAAGTAAATGAACCTTTAGGATTAGCAGTCCACTGGTTGTGAGTAGGTGCCATATTAAAGAAGGGGGATCTATCAGAGTCTGATCAAAACACGTCTGTGGAAGTATAACACTATTCAGGTTGAAACATAACGGTGTTGAACATCAGTTAGATTGGGAGGGATTAGGTGGGAAATCCTCTTTAGAGACGTGTTCCAGTGCTATAAGAGACTGAGATGAATTTGCACTCCAGGCAGCATGGACAGTGATGTATAATCTGAGGCTCTAGGAGCAGGCCCTGTACTGCTTCATTTTGCATATAACGCTCTAAGCTTTGCCCTACCAGGAGTACCTGCGTGAACACCTTCAGCTGTGGTAGTTAAATATGAACTGCCAAAAAGTAGGGAGCAATTTGCAAGTCTAAAGCATGTTCTGAGCTCTAATTACAATGGCTGGGTTCAGCCTCTTCATTAACTCCTCTCCAAGGTGAGGCTGGAAGCAACTATAGCATATTCCACATACAATGGTCATAAGAGGAATTGGATCATTAGATCATTGGACTGTGGAGCAGTGTTCTCTAGAATGATTAACCATGTCACTATCTGGCAGAGGTTTGTCTGAACTCCTTTTAGGCCAGTGAAGGTAGATCTAAAAGCTACAATGTTAAATGCTACAGCTAATGCTGCTGGAGTCTCATTCTACACATGGCATCAGTGATTGCTCATAGACACTGTACTCTTAATAACTAACTACATATTCTGTTTTCTCTCCGAGCTGTGTTCCGGCTCCAGTTCCAGCCACACACATGAAGATATTCATCCGCCTCAGCTTCACTCAAGGCGTCTCCAACCCCACCCTATCTGGGCCACACCAGAAGGCAGTAACTTTCTCCCTCCTCTGCTTGGCTGGGGACAAAGTGTCGCCAAGGACTCAAAATCCTAGAGTGACTCGGTGTATCGGACTACATAACGGTATTTTATTTGAACTATTACTATAAGACTTATTTGGTTAAATAAATTAGTTTAATTCTTACATGTATCATGTACGCCACTCAGAGAGGATGGGTCCAGTTTTGAGTCTTGGTCCTCCCAAAGTTTCTTCCTCATAAGGCTTAGGGAGATTTTCGTGGCACTGTCGCCCTAGGCTTGCTCAGTTTGGAATATTAGAAGATAATCTAAAATTGTAAAGTTGTTTTTAGACAATGGTCCATTGTAAAAAGCGCTATATAAATAAATCTGACTTGACTCGACTTAAAAACAGATTTTCTAAAGTCACGGTTCTCAGCCTGGGCTCGAACATCACATGTGGTGTGCGAGGCTTTGTCTGCTTTTAGGTGCTCTGAGTTTGTCAGCTTTTCTTAGATACTCAAGTGGGGGGTGGGTAGGCGCTCCAAGGAAAAAGGTTGGGAACCACTGTTCTAGAGAATTGTGGTAGCTTGGGGGAGTCCCTTTCCTGTTTCACGTTTTTTCTCATACCACTTTTTAATCTCTCACACCCCAGCACAGCTGGTTATGCTGAACAGAGGTGGCTTGGATGGTCTCAGAGTTTCAGAAGGTCTCCAGCAGGAGTGCTTCTTGATAATGATTCATATTAGTTATTTATGAGCAACTTTAAGAATTTTTTAAATGCAAATTCGTGGGTGTTTCCCCAAAGCTTTGTTAGTCTCCAAAATTATGAACAAGTTTAAGTACAATGTTAGTTAACTGAGGATTTCAGGGAAATGCTTGGAAATTACGAACGTGCTTAGGTACTTAGCCTTAAAAAGTTTGGGAAACCTGACATTTCAGATCTTACTCACCAGCACACTTGGTTCTGCTGACCAGCGGAGGTCCAGGCGGTCCAGTTCCCCCATCTCCAGGCCGGGTGAGAAGGACACTGATGCGGTATTCTGTATCTGGTTCCAAGTGCCAAACTTTGTACGTAAGAGAGCTGACTCCATGAGTCTCTGACCAAGGAGAATGACTGGCTCTGTACACGATCTCCCGCCGAATCACCGGTCCATCTCCCACTATGGAATTTGTGTTGAGTTGAATAATCAAGTAGGTGGAGCCTGACCGTAGCAGCTGGGGCGGGGCTATCGGGGTGGGTGGGACTACGCCAGAAAAGACAAGAGAGAAAAAAGCAAAAAGAGGCAAGAGTCAGAGAAGTGAGGCTGGCAGATGCAGACAAGATTTGGGAGAAGACCAATGTCATGCATATATTATCCAATTTTATTTAATTTAGCGGAAGCAAGAAGATCAAGCGTTCAGTATGAATATCCAAGAGAGATTTGTAATTAAGATGATGTTCTGTTTGGATTGTAATCAAGGGACTCATTTGCAGTGTTTCAGTGCTTCTCTGCTAAACAAGCTTTAGGTTAAACAGAAGGAAAAAGGAAAGAGGAACGGCTCTTTGAATTTGGTGCAGAGATTTAAATCAAGACAGGATAAAACCACATCTCACATAAGACACAATCTTACAAGACACACAATCTAACATCTTATAGATAACCAGGGTACTCTTTTAGAAACTTTTCATTACACTTTTAATTACATTTTAATTATGCAGATACACTGCCTGGTCAAAAAAAAAGTCACACACTAATATTTAATTGGACCGCCTTTAGCTTTGATTACAGCAAGCATTCACCGTGGCATCGTTTCCACAAGCTTCTGCAATGTCACAACATTCATTTCTGTCCAGAGTTGCATTCATTTTTCCCTCAAGATCTTGTATTGATGATGGGAGATTTGCACCACTGCACAAAGTCTTCTCCAGCACATCCCAAAGATTCTCAATGGGGTTCAGATGTGGACATGGTGGCCAGTGCATGTGTGAAAATGATGTCTCATGCTCCCTGAACCACTCTTTCACAATTTGACCCTTCTGAAACAGATGAACATCTTTTCCATGACCACAGGATGTGTCTTTTGACATGGTTGTTTAACACATGAGAAGCTACTCACTGGATCAGTTAGGGTTAAATACACCAAAAGATCCTGATTGCCAGCTGAAACAATCACCAATGCAGTAATTACCCGTTGGGAGGCTCTTTTTAACTATTTAACTATTTGTTTAGCGAAATCCAGGTGGTGACCTTTTTTGGCCAGGCAGTATATTTAAATGAATTAAGCAGCTCCAAATGGAACAGTACTCATTTTCTAACCCTGTCCACAGCAGGACAGTTTGATGGCATGGCATGCTCATTTAAGGCCCCCTCTAACCACACATGACTTACTGGGAGCTATGTTGGCCACAGTGGGAGCTACAAAGACTTTGATCAAGGATTACTATAGGGTGCTGGGGTGCTTTCAGGAAAGGAACACCCCGTGAATGTCTCACACAGAGATCGAGCATAGTTTCATTGTCACTTAGCCAATTAGCTCTGTGTTGTCGTTAGGCTTGTAGCTTTTGTTCTGTTACTCATGTCATTATACCTCTAAACCTGATTTACTTGTGCTTTAATCCACCCCCAGGTTCTGCTCATCACAGGTACTCTCAGAACCAACTTGACCCTGCTGAAATTGAGCTTTGAAAGCAGTTTTTTTAAGTTTGTTGTTACTAGGGTTGTGTATTGTTTGCTGTTTATCATTCCAATCCTGCCTATCGATCCCAAGTTTCAATTCCAAAATGTTGAAACAGTATGCCAAAAATTTAGGTATTAAAAATGTTTTCTATTTCATCTTCAAAAGTAACCATTATTTGCGTACAGCTTTTTCCTCCCATTTAAACCTATTATAAGTAAAAAGCTTAATGTGGCTTAATACTAAAGCAGTGACTTAGGAACACCAAACTTCTCTCAAATACTACTGCTCCCAAGTAAAATCTACTGCTGAAATGACGAACATGTTGTCCAAAGGGAAAGTAATCATTATTTACGTTAAGCTTTTTTACTATAATGGGCAGAAAAAAGCTTAATGTAAAAATGATTACCTTCCCTTTGGACCACACGTTCATCATTTCTGCAGTAGAGGCTATTTATAACCAGTAGTAATTAAGAGAAGTTAACTGTTGTTAGGTTTTCGTGTTAAGCTTTTGTTCACACTAAGAATCTCCGGGCTAACGCAGCATTTGCGCTAGCAGACAGTTTGAACAAGCTACAAGCTCAATATCATGTGGGTGCCTTAGACGTTTTGCCATGTTGACAACAGATTTACTTTCCACAAATATTGTATTTAGCCTTGTCTTTTTCTCACAAACCGGAGCCAAACTTTTGTGCGCTTTCGACCGCCACTAATGCTATAACGGAGCGTAACAAAACAAAACCACCTGACGATGTAGTGATCACATGACATACCGGTCCTGATAGACAGACGTATTTAACGCGCTAATCGTGACTGTGAATTTAGTAGGAACCGATAAGTGTAATCGAAATTGTTTTTATTAATGGGTACCCGATTCTTGGAATTTTGGAAACGTTTCCGAAAACCAACCCTAGTTTTTGCATCCACAAAGAACCACAAAACGAGCATAGCCTGGCCTATTCTGATCTTTGTTTGTGGAGAAACATCATTAGATGTGAAAATCCTTTCAAGCTACTTTGTCCTCTTTCTGTCAGCTACCAATTGCTAGTGTTCCTTGACTGCTAGTTCCTCTGTTGTTAATAATTGATCCAAGTAAGCAAAAGCTGTCTGCCACTGATACATGTTTACCAGTCTTGTATCATCTTCAATTTATGATAAATCAAGATTTATCATATGTTCACCATACAGGCTGAACAGGGGATGATGACAGTACACAGTCCTGTATAACTCTCTTAGTGACCAAGCCAATCTGTTTGCCTGTGTTCTTTCTTGACTGTGAATTTCGTAAAGGTATTCCATAATTTGACATGACGCAAATTTGTGGGCTTTTTCCCCATTACCCAGTTACCACAGGCAAGAATCTTTTGTTCTTCTGCCTTTCCTGAATATTGCTTGCATGCTGCATCTCACTTTCAGTGACAAGGGTCAATGGAGAGGGTGTGGAACCAAATGTTCCCCATTTAGAGTTTGTTAAGGTATATAAAGATTTGCTTGTAAAGTTCAGAGTCTTATGAATGGTAGAGGAAAAGCTTCATTTGTTCCATTGTGATGAAATAAAGAAACCGTGATAAACAAACATTTGTAAGTTGTGGTAACACAAGCATCTATGGCTGCTTGGAGAACAGGCTTCAGGCACTCTAAGTGCTTTGGGCTTGCAACCAAGTACTACACATAGCCATTTGTTTTTATTAATATGCCAATTACTTGGAACAATCCTCTGAAATGGGTGACTATGTATGAAACGGCCCGATATAAGAGTTAAAGCCCAGAAATAAAGCTGCCATTCTGCACCATACCATCACGCCCATTGTTATTATCTGAATCCAAAGAGTTGCCCGGAGAGTCAAAACAACAAAAACTGTGTCGCTATCAAATTACTAATGGGCTGTAATTTATATCAGGAGAATTGCAATGCCAAGGAAGTATACTATAGAGAAACAGCATGATAATATAACTGGCTCTTCACATTATGTTAAGCTGACCTCTCATGAATGGCAACGACCCAGAAGCTAGATTAGAATATCAAGTATGAAGTATAACTTTGCTCTAAATGTGGGGCGGAGAAATTCTGAGAACCAATGTTTAGAGGCAATTTTCACTATACAGTGGAACACCTCTTCACTTGAATAATTCAAACATCAAACAGTTCGCATGAATGTTTTTGCCCCAAAATTCGAACTAAAATTTGAACATGGGCACCCTAAATCAAACACCCAATGGTGTTTTTTGCATGTTTGTCACACAAGTGTTTCGGAACATCAAACCAATTTCAATATTAGTCAAAAGCAACACAAGTAAACACAAAATGCAGTTTTTAAATGAAGGTGTTTATTATTAAGGGACAAAAAAAATCCAAACCTACATGGCCCTGCGTGAAAAAGTGATTGCCCCCTAAACCTAATAACTGGTTGAGCCACTTAGCAGCAACAACTGCAACCAAGCGCTCTTGGGGTAATTTTGGTCGGCCGTCCACTCCTGTGAAGGTTCACCGCTGTTCCATGTCTTCGCCATTTGTGGATAATGGCTCTCACTGTGGTTCGCCGAAGTCCCAAAACTTTAGCAATTTTATAACCCTTTCCAAACTTTCCAAGTTTGAAACACTTAAGTGTGACAAACATGCAAAAAAAAATAGGAAATCAGAAGGGGGCAAACACTTTTTCACACCACTGTATAGGTGGGGGGGTTGGGAATGGATTAATCCTATTTACATTACTTCTTACAGGGTAAAAAACGGCTTTCTGGAACCAAATAAGATCAAATTCTGATGTTCCTCTGTATTAAACATAAGATGTTTGTTTGGTTATTTTGTTTATTTAATGTCGCTCATCAGCACCAATGGCCATTCAATGACAGACACAAGGTTATATCAACACTCAAGGTTATATTGAAGCTAGTCTCATATATATGCACTCTGATCCGGCCAATTTAGTGTAGTCAATGAACCTAATGCATGTATAGGGATACATTTATAAGGTGGGGCATTAGTCTGGAAAAGCTACGCACACCAGCTGGCCATCATGTGCTGCTTGTAGAAAAGATCGGACATTATTATTCTTTATTTTCAACCATTACAGGTATGCGGCATTTAATGATCGCATTATGTTCTGTCAAACCCTGAACGTTGACCAGACGTTACCATAGTCATATAGTATTTTTATGCTACTATGCTGTGAATATCAGTGATATGAAAATCTATAACTGATACATCATTGTAAGACCTGATAATTCATTTTTGTCCTCTGTGGGACATGAGTTCACAAAGAATATTTCAATAAGCATATAATCTACAGAGCTAAAAACTGATACGGTGGAAATACTTTAGTTTTCCTGGATCTCAGGAGGATATAAATGATATGAAAATGTTGACAACATTTGTTTGACGAAAGCCAAAATTGCATTGAGACACAGTATTACGAACAACACGGAGGATCAGCCAGATGAAACAGAGACTCGACAAGTGAATGCGAACCAGTTTATATAGTTTTAGGTGAGAGAGAATATACAGATTTTTGGGGGTTGAGGGCAAGTACTACTTACAATAGGACAGGCACTAACACTAAGGACAGCATTTACAGCTTGTTACAAATATGCAGCGGAAAGTCTTGCACTCATTAAAAGAGTTACAATGGTCTAGTCCCAACGTGAGCTAACTTCTCCTACTCTTAAACTCCCGCCTCTGCTTGTGGATCTGCAGAGTTGATTGGCTTGTTTGGGCAGAAGACGAAAAAAGCACTTCACAAGAGCGCAACAAAACAATGATAATACGCTGCCAGTATAGGAATAAGCAATAAACATAGGAATCTGTAATAATTATTAAGTAGTATATAGTAATTAGAGGTCAGTCCAGTACTATATACTGTAACATCACACATCGGGCATGGCTATACAGTGTCTTGGCCATTTTGCGTCAAAAGTTAATAGACAGATCTTTATTTCCTATTAAAATTCATTCTAATTTGAAGACCTCAGCTGTCAAAGTGAAGGTAGGTTGCTCGGCTGGATGCTATGTGGCGAATATCTGTACTCTGCCCTGCTAACTCAAATTAATGAGATACTTGTTATCTACGTCCGTCTCAACATCTTCTGCCTCCACGCTGCTGGAAACCATGCTGAGGAAGGCTTGCAATCTGCAGGTTGGACGGTGTGCTTATAAACAGAACCTCATACTGGGCAGCAGCAGTACGTGTTGGTGGATGATCACATCGCAGTGGCGATGGCAATAACATCAACATTAGCAATTTACTTGTTTATCTTGTCACAAAAGCTTTATGCGTAATCTGCAGAGCTGATGTGTGTCTGGGCTTTGTTTTAAACCTATTGTGACTAATCGGTCACACGGAGTGCAGCCATTATACGATAAATCTGGTCCTTTCGTTCAATGCACAACATCACTAGCAGTAACACTAAAACCTCTTCCTTTCACTTGTCTAATCATGTTACGCTAACCAATATACTCTCCTTAAACCAAGTACAGAAATTGCTTCGTGTTTTCATGAACTCCAGAGTTGTAAACACCTTTCTTAGTGAATGGTTTAATAAATCCTTAAAAGCAAATGTCCCCACAATGATAGAAAGACACGTGTTTGTGCGTGTCTTGTCTTCCTATACTTGTGAGGACCAAATATCCTCATAATGAGAGGAAAACCTGGCAATTTTATTTTGTTAGGACTGTTTGGTCAGTCTTCTCTTCTTTAACTGTTTTTTTTTACAAAAATGACGACTTTTATTTGACAAATTGAAAGAGCCAAAAGATTTGATTTAGGTTACTGAGGTTAAGGTAGGTGTGGTCTTAATTAGCTACAAGCGGCAAGGATAGCAAGTCAGATGTGTGTGTGTGTGTGTGTGTGTGTGTGTGTGTGTGTGTGTACCTTGTCTTGCTGTACTTGTGAGTACCAAATATACTCTTATTGATTAAAAAAAAAAAAACCTGGAATTTTGAAAGGTTACTGACTGCTCTGTTGGTCCTATATTCTTTAATTTTTTTTTATTTTATTTTATAAAAATAGCTACTTTTATTACAAATTGAAAGAGCAAAAAGATTTGCTTTAGGTTACTGACTGTTTTGTCAGTTCTCTCTTCTTTAATTGTTATTTTTACAAAAATAGCTACATTTATTTGATATATTTAAAGAGAAAAACAATTATTTTAGGGTTACTGAGGTTAGGTGTGGCCTTAATTATCTACAGTAATTACTTTATCAATGGAAAGTCCCCATAAGGACTGCAAGACAAGTGTGTGTGTGTACCTCACATTCCTATACTTCTGAGGACCTAATATCCTAACATTGATAAGAAAACCTTGCAATTCTGTTTTGTGAGGACCGTTTTGTCAATCCGCTCTTCTTTAAGTGTTTTATTTTATTTTATTTTTTACAAAAACTGCCACTTTTATTTAACAAATTGAAAGAGCCAAAATATTTGCTTTAGGTTATGGAGGGGGTAAGGATAGGTGTAGATATGGCCTTAATTATGTACAATAATTATTATATATCAATGGAAAGTCCTCACATGGATAGCAAGACAAGTGTATCTGTGTTTGTGTGTATGTACCTTGTCTTGCTATACTTGTAAAGTGATAAGAAATTCAAGGCATGTTGATCTTCTGAGGACTGTTTTGTCAGTCCTCACTTCTTTAATTGCTTTTTTTTTTTAAGATTTGCTTTAGGTTACTGGGGTTAGGTGTGGCCTTAATTATCTACAGTAATTATTCAATGAAAAGTCCTCACAACGATAGCAAGACATGTGTGTGTGTTTCTGTATCTCATATTTCTATACGTTTGAGGACCAAATATCCTCCCAATAATAAGAAAACCTGGCGATTTTGTCAGTTCGTTCTTCAATTGTATTTTTTTACAAAAACTGTGACTTTTAACAAATTTGGAAGAGCCAAAATTTTTTATTTAGGTTAAAATCAAAAGAGACAGAAGATTTGCTGTAGGTTACTGAGGCTATAGTTAGGTGTAGTATTAATTAGGTGCAGACATGCTTCACTGTCATTCATGTCAATGGAAAGTCCTCACAAGGATAGAAAGACAAACATGTAAGTGTGTGTGTGAGAGAGTGTGTGTGTGTGTGTGTGTGTGTAAGTATCAAGCAAAGCAACACTGCTGGGATTTTATTTTTTGAAATTGTCCATTGATCAGAAATATTGAGCAAGCAGTGCCCCCCTGCAGTCAGACAAATTCCACTGATAGAGGATTAGAGGATGGTCGAAAACCAGACATCATGTCCCTGCAAGGTGCACCATCAAGCCAAGTTCGTGTAACAAAGTAAACAAAGTCTATACAGCGTTTAGGAACTCCAGCTATGCTACCTTGCTGATGTGCTCGTTCACTGCTCGTGCGCTTGATGTTACCTCTAACGATGAGCTCAGCAAAGTTGGATACAGCTGCTCCATAGGAGGACTGTGTAATACAGCGGTAAAGGTCCTGCTCCGAGTGCTGAGCCTTGTCTATCTGGAACCATGCTGCCAAACGCCGCTCGCCAACTGATGAAGTGAGTAGATATGGTTCAACAAGCAAGCCGCTACGTCTCTGGGAAAGAAAAAACATGAGAGAGAAAGAAAAATCCAATGGTTAGATCTATAACACGTTACATAGCTATTCAAATCCAGTACAAAACAGCATGAGGCACACAAACCACCAACATCTGTTTACATTTACGTCATTTACTTCTTGCTCAAGGACCCAACAGTGGCAGCCTAGCAGTGAGGGGATTCGGACCTTGGACGGTCTGGTCCGTAGTTCAATACCTTAACCGCTAGGCTACCACAGTACCGTTAACTGACATACCCTCGACTAAAAGTGCACCAACATTTCATCCACCAAACGTAAGACCATTTTTTGACTAAAGAAGAGTTTCGTGTCAGTTTTGACCATACAGTTGAGAAAAAGGCAGTGTATAAGGTACAAAGGCTTGAGTTCAGTGCTGTGGGACTGTGGTAGCCTAGTGGATAAGCTGCTGGACTATGGACCAGAAGGTCCAGGGTTCAAATCCCACCTCTGCTAAGCTGCCACTGTTGGGTCCTTGAGCAAGGCCCTTAACCCACAATTGCTTGGATTGTAAAACTGTAAGTCGCTCTGGATAAGGGTGTCTGCTAAATGCTGTAAATGTAAATGTAAATGGTAGCCTAGCAGTTAAGGTACTGGACTATGGACCAGGGGCTGGATTCATGAAAGCTTTAAGACAAAACTTGCAAAGGTTCTTAAGACAAACGCTAAGACGTTCATAAGAATGTTGTTAAATGCAATTCTCGAAAAAACCTTGAGAAGTTCTCAAATATTATCCTAAAAGTATTTGTATTGACCCTTATTTATTCTCTTTCTGAGTCTTTGTCCTCCCAAGGTTTCTTCCTCATAACACTCAGGGAGTTTTTCCTTGCCACTGTCACCATAGGCTTGCTCAATTTAGGATTGGACGTAGATATTAGGAGATAATCTAAAATTGTAAAGTTGCTTTGAGACAATGCTCCATTGTAAAAAGCGCTATATAAATAACCTGACTTGACTTGACCTTATTTCCATTATTAGTTTAATCCTTTCTGAGGACGGCAAAATGGAGGAAATTCAAACCAAGCGTTCAAAAAACTTAGCAAACAAGAAATAGAGGTGATGATGGAAGAAACAGCCGGCTTTTCCATAAACTTCCCTTATGCAGACTTTTGTATTTTAAGGATGACCTTCACACGGAAGGCTTTGAAGCATTTAAATGGAAATGTAAGCCTTATTTCCAGTAACGAAACAGTTTAAAGTTTTATTCCCACCCCCACACACATGGAAGACTTTCCACTAAATTAATATCATAATCTTTCTAATTTGACAATAAAGTACAAATCTTTTATTCTACATTTTATCGTTGCCTTGTTATTGGCTTATCCTCTTATTGTCAGCTGTACTGTAAAGTACCTGGAGCTTCTACATGCATGACAGATGCTCTACAGAAATAATAATCTACAATAAACGTGAGAAGTACATGGGAAAGGAAATAAAGCAAATGTCAGAGAATGACGTGACACAGAGCGAAAGGTTTAAGAGACTGAGAAATCAAATCTGAAAATGTCACAGCTCATGCATTCCTCATGCGTCCTGCTCTCACACTATCACTGTATGTACGTAACACACACACACACACACACACACACACACCCTCCAGGTTTTTCAGCTAGCGGTATCTAGCACAGAGTTCTCTCATGTGTCTCTGCAAGCACTGAAAGAAGAACAAGAAAAGTCAATGTGTGTGTGTGAATGCATTGTGTTCATTTTCTATATCATTTTGAGGACCACATCTCCACAGGATCTGACATTTTTTACCTTGTGAGGACATGTTGCTGTTCCCATCGAAAACTGCTTTTTAACAAAAACTGCATTTTCCTTTTGAAACATTAAACTAGCCAAATGATTTTCTTTAATTTACCAATGTGAGGCTTAGGATTCGGTACATGTGTAGGTGTAGTATTAATTAGCTAGAGGTGACGTCTCATATCATGCCAGTGGAAAGTCCCCACAATGTTAGAAAGACAAACTTGTGTGCGTGTGTTGGTGAAAACGCTCTGTCTCTCAGGACTGAGTGTCTTTGACGCCTAGATGTTTGGAAAATGTTGAAGCAGCAATCCTGGGGGACACGGTGGACCCACCTGCAAAATAACAAGGAAAGACCCTCTGGAATTCAAACTTTTGCTGAAGTATGTTGCTACAGTTAGTGCTGCTGGAGTTTTATGCTTCCCTGGGCACAACTGAGTTCTGTTAATAGACTATGTGCTGTTAACATCCCTAACTACAAATTCTGTTTTCTCTCCGAGTTCTTCTGACACCAGTTCCAGTCCTCATAGCTTTATTGAGACGACATCAGAAGGCCCCAACTCCCCCTCCCCTCCTCTTGTTGACTGAGGCAAATCTATTTGTTTAAGGACAAAAAAAAATGCCAAGAGACTCATTCATATTCTCTGTTTTTATAATATTTATGATTTTACTTATTATATACACTACTGTATTATATTTACAGCTTTGTAGTCTAAATTTTATTATATTCTTCATCATATTGTACTGTAATTTATTGTAGTAAATATTTGATTATACCCTTTTTTTTAATTTACTTTTACTATTCTTTTTAATTTAATTTACTATTTTTACTATTATAATAAACTTAATATTTAGCTATTTCTTACATATATCATCTAGGCTACCAAAGGAGGTTTTTGAACCTTGGCCCTCGCAAGGTTTCTTCTTCATCCCATTTAGGGAGTTTCCCTTTCCACTTTTTCGCCGTAGGCTTGCTCAGTTAGGGCTGTGGGCCTAGAGAGTTGAAACGCTGCTTTGAGACAATGCCCTGTTGCAAAAAGCATGCTATAAATAAATTTCACTTGACTTGACTACATAAACTGGACTATGTGAGCATCCAGCTTTGTCAAGGATGTGTCAGACCCCCTTGGTATGTTATTATAAGGGTCATTATACCATTGCTAAAACAAATCTAATGGTGGCCTAAGACTTGTGCACAGCATTTCTTTGTTGTGTAGCAGTATTCAGTTTTGTTGAGAGAACTACTAAACCAACTGACAGGTTTCAAGCAATTAGAGATGCTCTGCTGAAAACGGCACAAAAGAGACAAAAGACAAGTCAGTCTGAGCCACAGAGCAAAGTCGAATGCTATTAGCGAACAAACAGAGCTAAGGAAACAAAGGCACCTTCTGAAAGCATATGTATGGTGTTTAAATAGTATCTATGGCAGAGTATGAAGACAGCCAAAACACAGAAAAGTGGTTATGGTTTTGCAAAGGTGAACCATATGATGTTAAGGGAGGACCCAAATGCACTGGGCTGAATATGAGATAAGCCAGCCAATGGGAGCAAAAAAGACTGAGGGTGAAGAGAGAAGCCAAAACAACAAGAAAAAGGAGAACAGAAACATGGCAGCAGGGATCGAACTCTGATCGCTGGCATGGGAGCCGAACGCACTACAGCTGTGCTATACAGCCAAATGGGGGAATGCAGAAGGAGAGGAGCTTTGATGGGCAAACGAAAGCGAACCACTGAACTGAGTCGACTCTGGAGTCGGAACAGACTCCGAAAACAAAGCACGAGTCAATGGTCCGGGCGTGCACAGTGTCGACCAACCCGGCTCGCAGGAGAAGTAAAACGCGCTGATAAAAAACCACAGCGCTTGTGAAACAGCGAACGGAAATAACTTCAAGGACCTGATCGCTAAAATAAGCTCGCAAATACCGAGTAATAGCATAAATGACAACTATTCAGAAACTCAAGGGAGACTTGCATCATTGCAGCGAGGGAGGTGACGTCACTCAACAAGAGCGAGTGCACGGGGAAATTAAGAAACGCCTGCAAAAAAAGGTGAATGCGAGGCAAAATCCAATACCTGCTTGCTAAGATTATGTCATGAATGCAAAGTATAATCAATGGTAGTTGAAAGGGTCTAAATGGGGACTCGCGTCGAAAGGAATCTGACCCTAACAGTGTTATGGCCCTACCTTACCTTGAGCCTTGCGACTCTACACAACTTCTTTGTTTCTCTGCAAATAAAAAGCATGCTGTCTTTCCTTGACCTTGGCTCAAAAGGCTAAGGGTGCGACGGCTGGTGCCGCTGTAAGGTTGCCTTACGTTCGTTGGAAGTCGCGCCTATCGGACGCTGCCGGCGCGTGCGTGCTGGGACCACCGTCTTAGTCCCAGTGCGTTTTCTGCGCTGCCGCTGCCCTCCAGCGGCAGGCTGCGGAAATGCGCGCCTCCTAATAAAAGCACCTCTATAAGGATCTAGAGAAGTTTAGGTGCATTAGAGCACTTCCAAGAGCATTCTCAGAAACTTTTGGCCATCCTCGTGGTCTCCATTACAGATACTTTTTAAACAGCATGCACGTGGCTTCACTATGGCTGCTTCAAACAGTGGGTTTAAAAAGCAGAGGATGAGATTAAGGAATTATGGGACAGGAGTGGATAGGACATAATACGCCGGCGAATGAGAGCACCGGCACAGCAGGGAATGGGGGAGTGAGAGAGTCTGGGCAAGTCAACAAAAGCCTGTTTGATCAGTAGCCAGCAGCCAAACTATTCAGGTGAGGTATAAATAGTGCTGTTCATTAACGCCAAAATAAACCAAAAACAGAAACCTTTCATGTTTTTTCTTTTTTCTCTCAATGTGTTTAAAACGTCTACATCTTTTTCCTTACTGCATTTACAGCATTTAGCAGACGCCCTTATCCAGAGCGACTTACAATTAATACAATCTTACAATCCAAGCAATTGTGTTTCAAGGGCCTTGCTCAAGGACCCAACAGTGGGAGATTGGCAGAAGTGGGATTTGAACCCTGGACCTTCTGGTCCACAGTCCAGTACCTTACCCGCTAGGTTACCATAGTCCCTACTGCTTTGATTCCATCTGTGTAAGTCAGATCTGTTTGTAAGCTCAGGTGCATTTTTATGCCTGTTTTTTAACCTAAAAGTAAAAAAAAAAAAAAATAGAACTTGCTCAGTGACATGCAAAGCACAGTGCATGCAAGGAAATGACAAAGAACAGCCTGTTTGCAAAGCACACTGTGGCAGCTTCAAGAACAAAAAAGCTGGTTCAGTCAGTACCAGAGCTCTGGAACATCAGGTACAAAACACAGTGAAGCAGGCTTAGGGTATTTACGTATGAAGGTGGAGGCCATTGCCAGTGAAATGAATACACTCAGTATGTTAATACAAAAATGAATGGAAATACTCTAACGCACGACAGAAATCTCTCTCTCTCACCTCCATTGTGAATGGGTCCATCTTGGATGCTCGTCCATTAGCCACACACTGGAACGTACAGTTTTGCCCTGCATTAACCTCCACATCCCCCAGTCTTGTGAAGTGAGGTACCTTATCTGTAGAAAACCAAGCAAACATACATTTAGAAATAGTTACAGACTTTTGCTACCTAAAACAATAAGACAATAAAGACAGGGTCTTTGTTTAAACGTTAAATACAGTGGTGGTTGAAAGTTTGTGAACCCTTTAGAATTTTCTCTATTTCTGCATAAATATGACCTAAAACATCATCAGATTTTCACACAAGTCCTAAAAGTAGATAAAGAGAAGCCAGTTAAACAAATGATACAAAAACACTATACTTGGTCATTTATTTATTGAGGAAAATGACCCAAAATTACATATTGGTGATTGGGAAAAGTATGTGAACCTCTAGGATTAGCAGTTAATTTGAAGGTGAAATCAGAGTCAGGGATCTATCAAATCTGCTCTTCACAACAAATGTTTGTGGAAAGACATCATGGCACGAACAAAGGACATTTCTGAGGACCTCAGAAAAAGAGCTGTTGATGCTCATCAGGCTGGAAAAGGCTACAAAACCATCTCTAAAGAGTTTGGACTCCACCAATCCACAGTCAGACAGATTGTGTACAAATGGAGGAAATTCAAGGCCATTGTTACCCTCCCCAGGAGTGGTCGACCAACAAAGATCACTCCAAGAGCAAGGTGTGTAATAGTTGGTGAGGTCACAAAGGACCCCAGGGTAACTTCTAAGCAACTGAAGGCCTCTCTCACATTGGCTAATGTTAATGTTCATGAGTCCACCATCAGAAGAACACTGAACAACAATGGTGTGCATGTTAGGGATGCAGGGAGAATGCCACTGCTCTCCAAAAAGAACATTGCTGCTCATCTGCAGTTTGCTAACGATCACGTGGACAAGTCATTAAGATTTTATTGAAAAAAATAATTATTGAGCCATTTGTCAACATCTCTACATTAACAATGGAATTTCTTTCTTCATTTTGTATCGAAAATATATGTTATCATGGAGCATGAGCAAAAACAACAATACGTATCTTTTGTTATTGCATTTTCTCAAATGATTGTGAATTTCCATAAATTAAAAATGCAGCGGCATTAGGGATGATGTGTAGGTGATAGCGTTCCACTCTTGTTTTCAAATAAATATAATAATGATAAGAATAATTATAAGAAGAAGTTGCATTTATATAGTGCCTTTCTAGATTTAAAGGTTTCTGCTTCCAACACGTCGGTTCATCGCGTGAGAAGAGGCATTCGCATTCCGAGGATCCACTGTACTGGACTTAAGACAAGCTTTAGACCGCTAACAAAATTTAAAAAATTTAAAATTTAAAAAGCAATTTTGGTTACTACTGACACTTTTGGTTTATTCTTTTTTTTTTGCTGGGGATGTTGTGGACTTTGATTTGTTAATATTTCCATGTGTGAAAATAAATAAAAATTCAATGAGAAACTAATTTTCTGTTGTCAGATGTCCTAAAAACTCAGTCATTAAGGTTATTAAACATGAATGCAACTACAGACTTGTTGCACATTAAGTACCAATCTATATTCTCAGTATTTGTGTAGTATATTTAGGACCTATTACTGCAATTGCTTGTATACTTGCTTTGCCTATACCTCTTGTTAGTAGATGAATATTAGGGAAGACATAGAAGATCTGTACCTAATACAAACGTTCAATGACATGTCTGTACAAAGGAATTTGCTGCTATGCGGCAATTTCTCCAAAGTCTGTTTGTTTATTTTGTTTATTTAACGTCGCACTTCAGCACCAGTGGCCAGTTCAGCGACACACACAAGGTTACATCAAAACTAGACATATGCAGTGGGGCAAAAAAGTATTTAGTCAGCCACCGATTGTGCAAGTTCTCCTACTTAGAAAGATGAGAGAGGTCTGTAGATGAGAAAAAAAATCCAGGAAATCCTCCTGGTCTCCTGGTCTGTGAGAGCCAGAAATCTTGCTTGTTTGTGGGTGACCAAATACTTATTTTCCACCATTATTTATAATTAAATTATTTAAAAATTCTACAATGTGATTTCCTGGATTTTTTTTCTCATTTTGTCTCTCATAGTTGGTGTGTACCTATGATGAAAATTACTTGCACAATCAGTGGCTGACTAAATACTTTTTTGCCTCACTGTATACACACTCAAGTCAATGCCAATTTAGTGTAATCAATTAACCTAACACGCATGTCTTTGGACTGTGGTAAAAGTACCAGAAGGACCTGAAGTAAACCCATGCAGACATGGGGAGGACATGCAGACTCCACACAGAAAGGGCCCAGGCCACTCCACCCTGGGATTGAACCCAGGACCTTCTTGCTGTGATGCGGTGATGCTACCCACCGAGCCACCGTGCAGCCATTTCTCCAAAGAGTTGCACATTTATAATTTTATGCCACTTTCATAATGCAGACCTTTTTGGGTTTCATTTAAAAAATTCTCCTTAACTCTAGAATCCTAAAATGTCAAATATTAGGTCCCCCATGCATAAATCTTAAGTGACGCCCCTAGTGGGCAAACTGTAGAGGGTCTGGATAGTCCATGACCAAGGGTCTGAGCTTTCTGAGAACCAGTTTCTTAAATGGGTCTGTATTCTTTAGGTCTTTTAGGACAGCCTATCTTTGGGACTAGAACTTTGCAGGAGGTCTTCCTGTAGTTTCATGGTGGGTAAGAACAAGTACTGTAGCACCCCACAGGGTTCACTGGGAATACTTCAGTACCCAGGAGCTGATTCCATCTGGCCCTACCGCCTTGGCTGTGTGGAGTTTTCCCAGCTCTCTCCTCACATGGCCAGCAGAGACAGGTAGATTCATTGCCCCTGATATACCCCAGATCCCCATCCACCGTTCTATTTCCAGCATGACTGTAACAATGGTTCTCATTAAATTCCACACCCCCTCACACTGTTTTGTTGAAGGTTATGCTCCAGCTTTGCCTGTATTCCTGTTTGGAGCTGATTTTTAAGCTCCAGCTACACCTTTTTTGACTTGTTCCTCATCTCTCACTTGAAAAGCACGCTTCTTTTTATTTGGGCCATCTTTAATGTCTTTTGTCATCAAGGATCTGCTTTTGGGGAAACTGCACGCTGTCTTTGTTTGTACTGCACTATCCATACAACACCACTGCAATACATCCCCAACAAAATAAAAAAAATAAATAGAAATTCTTCAGAAACACAACTGCAAACCCGACAGTCCCGAATTCTACCTGAAATCCAGAATTTCAACAGAAAATTCAGAACCATGACAGCAAATTCAAAAACTCAACAGCAAATCAAGAAACACAACACCATGAAATTCAGAATCACAAGAGCCACTTGAGAAACACAACAAGAAATTAGAAACACAACAGCACATCCAGAAACACTAAAGCAATTCCAGAAAAACAACAACAAAACCAGAAACACACCAATAAACCAGGAAAACTAAAAACACAACAAGATTTAAATCATGACAGCAACTTCATAAACACAACATAAAATTAAAAAACTCAACATCAAGATTGAAATTACAACAACAAGATTTAAAACACAACAGCAAAAAAACAACAGAAAATTTGGAAAGGCAAAAGCAATTAAAGAAACACAACAGCAAACCAGAAACACAAAAGATCAAAAACACACCAGCAAATTAAAAGACAACAGCAAAAAAAGAAACACAACAGCAAATAGAGAATTTCAGAACCATGAGGGCAAGACTGAAAACATTCAACAGCAAAAAAAATAATTATAACAGAAAATTCTGAAACACAAAAGCAATTCCTGGAAAAACAACAGCAAGTTCAGAAACACAACAACAAGATCTAAAAAAAAAAAACAAAAAAAAAAACACTACAGCAAGTTCAGAACACAACAGCAAACCAGAAACACAAAAGATCAAAAATGCAACAACAGCAAATAGAGAACTTCAGAACCATGAGAGCAAGATTGAAAACACAACAGCAAATTCAATAGCAAAAAAAAAAAAAAAATAAATCACAACAGAAAATTCCGAAATGCAAAAGCAATTCCTGGAAAAACAGCAGCAAAACCAGAAACAAAACAACAAGATCAAAAACACAACACCAAGTTCCAAAACGCAAAAGCAATTCCTGGAAAAACAACAGCAAAACCAGAAACACAACAGCAACAAAAAAACACAGTAGCAAATTCAGAAATCCAACAGGCAAATCAGAAAGACTGAAAACACAACAGCAAACCAAACACACAACAGCAAGGTCAAAAACATGGAAGCAAACGCAACATCAAATCCAGATACTAAACAGCAAACCTAATTTTTTCCATTCTGAAGCTTTTCACGACTGTTCAGACACTAAAACGGGAACTTGAAACACAACCTGAAAGTCATGCACCAAATCCCAAAACCAAGTCTGCATAATTGCGAGCCCAATTTCTGCTTTACGCTCAGTATTCAATTCTAATCTAAATCTAATTTGCGAAGCACTACACACAGCTCTCTCCAGCAGTCACAGCACTAAGAAACCTCTCGTTTTCCTTTGGAAAGCAAAGCCGGTCAAAATGGCAAGCTGTATTTACCAATTAGTAACACCCACTCCTCACAGGTGTAAACACTAGTTGCTTAATTGTTCACTTCAGAAATCAGAGCTTTAGCACTAGAAAAAGGCAACAGATGTGCACAGCTGTAATAAAGAAAGGCTTTCTCTATCCCCATGCCAACCCGTACAGCAGCGACCTTCTCATCACATTCCTGAACTTGCTACAATGCATTCTCATTCCAGTCGAGCAGAGAGCTAGACCAGAGCATGTCAGTTATGTTTCTTCTGGGACAGTCTGAGCCTCCACCGAGCTGATCTGGTCCTGTTCACTGACCACCCAAAATGTATTGTTCTACACCTCCCATCATATTCCTCACTCCTAAACCTAGCCTAAGAGTTTTTAGACTGGCATTGAAAGTCTAAAAACATTGGAAGCATGCATGATTCTACTCGAGGTAGATTCATGATACAAGTTGAGTTCACAGCCTTATTATGTGATTTTACAATTAGTGAATATAAAAAAAGCCAAAATACTGTAGTCCCATGAAATGCAAAAAAAGTAATTATAAAAAGAAGTTTCAAATTACGAACACAATTTTAGCTTCACTTAAATACCAGGGTGAAAATATTCAGTTTTTTTATTCTTGAAAAATAGCAATTTTAAATATTGCGTACTTTCCTCGTTTAAAAATTTTAACAAAAAAAAAATCTTTAGTCCCTTGCAATTAAAATAATTGAGGTCTCACTGAGAACGAGATATGCTTGTGCCCTCCCGTAAATACCCCTAAATACTTTTTTGCCCCACTATATAATTAATTTATAAAATATGTTGGCTGTTAAAACAATTTCAATTTGGAGGGTGAAGCTTTAATGACCAACCTGAGCCAAAGGTTTGTCACCTGTAGGATTTGGAAGCGCTAGAACAGCGAAACGAAGTCAGTCCATTAAATCAAACATCCCGGATCTTCATGGATTCACAGCTCGACTGAAGAGCAATGAGACTGAAGATCAGTTTTAGTCCCATCAACAAAAATGACCTGAATCAGCTTCATCCCTCACAAAGACGTCATTTGCTGGAGTTAAACTCGACTCTTTCATTAAACTCCATCCGTGGCTGATCGGAGCTTCATTCATCTGACAGGTTTGTTATCTGTAAGTCCAGCTCTAACCCAGAGAAGCTGCTGATGCTCTGTAGCTCTGCCCTTACATTTCTGACTGATCAGATTAACATTAAGAGCTTCATCATACTAATTTATAATCACTAATCAAACTGGATCCTGACTTTGGTTCTAACACCGGGATCTCACTCCGATATGCTTCAGTCGGTTGAATAGTGGATCTTAGTAACAGCCTGCTTTATAAACCCCACCCAATTTATTTGCTGAATGTAAATGAACTTTCTTTTTAATAAATTAAAACTTACCAATCATATTTATTTGTGTTTATTGTCTGTATAATAAACAGTTATTGGTAATTCTGTTCCTCGACTTTAATGACTGAAGGGCTTTGCTGCGGGGTAACGATAGAATGGAACTATTTTACCTCGTGAAAGGGTGATAAACAAATCGGTTTTGCTGTCCTCTTTATCTTAAAATCTAACAATAAATGGCGATAACAGATCTGTGGTATAATCGCAATAATACACTAGAGGTCGTGCTTAAACATGAGAGATTGGCAGGGGTGTTCTGATCTTCGGCACAACACACCCGTGCCAATATCTCACGTTAAAGCACGACCTCGAGAGTATTATTGCTTAACTGTAGAACCATGGAAACTTATTTTCATTAAGAATGCAGTACTGTAAATGTGAAAATAAAAAAAAACACAGATCTTCACTAACAAAGTGCTATTATGAGACTGAATCACTGTGTACTGAATCGTGAACCAAGTTTTGGCTGAAACAGGTTGCTCAGCTTGACTCATGCAAGTTTAAGCAATTACCAAAGCAAAAATACCGAGCAAACGACGATGAGAACCGAGACAAATTTTTCTAGTCAGAATGCATCAAGAACTGAATTTGTCGAAAAACGGCGGTACCACTGTATATACAAAACACAAATGTTCCAAAAAAGTCACTACATTATGCGTGTTTTGTTATATTTGAGTAGATACATTTGGCCACTATAACAATCTTTTAAAATGCAAAAGGCATAAACCTACTCATAAGATATTCACAGTTGTCACTAGGCTGGCCAGACATCTTGATTTAGGTTGGACAGTCTGTTTTTTCAGCTGCCAATCCACCATCTGGTGCAACGCCAGGACAGACGCCTACTAGACTTTCCTCCTTTTGGAGCAAACTAGATAAACTTCTTATTCTTGATTGATATTATTTGACACTGGCTCATGTACATGTCAAAAGAAGCACCTTGGATCTGTCAGTTTCTCTCTCCAGTCACTGCATTTAATTTTAAAAACAAGTCTTTTGAAATGGTGGTTAGTATTGAATGAATAAGTACATAATGTACAGTATTAGAATGAGAACATTAGTGTATTCCTGTATCCAGTCCCTGCAGTCAGAGGAACATTAAATAATACCTTCTGACAAATTAGTGCAATATATCAAAGCGACTTTTGTATAATAAAATAATTACTCCATTCACACGCCACTTTATCAGCACCCCAAACAAACTGATTTTATGCAGCTACACATTCAAACTAGATAAACCACAAGGAAACGCAACGCTTCACACAATCAGATCTTGCTGTTTTCCAATCTTTTTTCTTCTATCATCACACATTATTGTGCATCATTTATTCCTTTCAGTCATTTCCATCTGCTGTGCTTCCTGCCATAACAAGTTCTTAGCACTCTAACTAAATTATTTCCCAAAGCATAATTCTGTTTCAGTTTCCCTCCATTTTCTCCCAAAACATTTGCGCTTTTGAGACATCGCTGTTTTTGTGAGGCACTCAAGGCAATGCAGTTTAATGTAAAGCCCATCAAACAGATGCCAAAACAGCAGGATGAAATGGAAGAGACCAATTTTCCATTATCATGTAAACACTTCTGCTGCAAAGAATGGTGAAAACAGCTCTGTTGTAGAGGGGGAAAAAATTGCAAAGATTAACATCAATTCCAAAACTCTAATGACAGTTTCCATTCAGGGCTCCGTTGTAAGACTGTCAATGGTGATGGCTATGTACATAATTGCACAAACCTGGAAATAGGGCAATAATGAGCTTTTCACATACAGATCGCAGCTTTTGGACTGAAAGGACTTGATTGAAAAAGTCTCCATTAATGGACACGGCGAAATCACAATTTGTTCCGCATCAGCGCCCATCCAAGTGCCACATCAAATCTGTCATTGTGTAGAATTTTATTGCTGGTTTAATAGCTCTTCTTATAATGGAGGGCGAGGTATAAACCTATTACTGCATTCAGAGCTCTTTTAGAGCTCATTAATATACCTTCTGTGGACGATTATAGTGCTTTACGATAATACCAGTGTACATCAAGAAGCTGCAAAGCGGCTGAAAGAAATAGGGCATTATTAATTACAGTAATTGTGTTTTTGTCATGTTTCTGCCTCCTTCATATTCAATCAGACAATATTCTGAAACAAAATGTTGTTCATTGACAAATTAAAACCTTATTTGCAACAATCAGCTTGATAAGAAAACAAAGCACTCGTACAACAAGCTTATTATAAAAGAGATCCATTTTTTCTGAGCATTGTGTAGATTTGGTCTTAGACTGGGTTGGCCATATTTGGACTATGAAGAATAAGAATTTATTTAAGCAATTTAAGCAATAGAACACGAGACAGAGTAACATCATCGACAACAACCGAAGGCGAGTGCCATAGATAATCGCAGCTCTATTCATGATAACACACAACCTCGATTGTTCTATTGCTTTTATACAACAGTTTTGTACAACATAGTAAAGAAACAAAATCAATCAAAGTAGCCCTGAATGTCATACTGAATATCCTTTAATACTGACAATACCTGCCACCAAAAAGTAGGTCCACAACAAAAGTGTTGTTTCTATGCGACGGTAACAATTCCCTATCTTGACTTAACACGCTCCGCAACAGAGGGTTTATACACTACCAAGTAACGCAAAACACAAAGTGCAAATAAGCAAAGATTAAAGGAAAAAAAAAAGACTAAAACGAACAATACAATTCATTAAGAATTCAACAATAGTTAAATATTAAGGTTATTGCGTTATTTGTATGTTTTATACAACCCAAATCAGAAAAAGTTGGGACAGTATAGCAAATACAAATAAATAAAAAAAATATGCAGTGTTTCTTACATTTTCTTTTACTTTAATTCATTGCAGACAGAACCCAAGATTTCATGTTTTGTCTGGTCCATTTCATTTTATTCATTAACAACCATCCATATCTGCATTTCAACCTTGCTACACACTCCAAAAAAAGTTGGGACGGAGCCAATTCAGGGCTAGTAATGAGATACAAAAACTAAATAATGATGTCACAAACAGGTGATGTCAACAGGCAATTGTAATATGATTTGGTGCAAAAGCAGCATTCACAAAAGGCTAAGTTTTTGAGCAGCAAAAATGGGCCCAAGAAATTATTGAAATGTTTTAAAACAATGTTCCACAATGAAAGACTGGAAGGGATTTGCATATTTCAGTCATAGCTTTTTCTGATTTAGCTTGTCTTGCATTGTCTCGTTGAGAAACGTACAGAAGACCCTGTGAAACGTCGTCTTGAAGGCAGCACATGTTGCTCTAAAATCTCAATGTATTTTTCTGCATTAATGCTGCCATCATAGAAGTGTAAATGATCTTTGTCATGGGAACTGACCAACCCTGTACCATGACAGCTGATAAAAGTGTAGATGATCTATTTTGTCTTTGGTCCGGAGCACACAGCATCCATTTCTTTAAAAAAAAAAAAAAAAAATTCTGGAATACTGATTGGTCTGGCCACAATACAAGTTTCCACCTTGTGATGGTCCATCACAGATGCCTCCAAGCCCAGAGAAGTCGATGCCACTTCTGGAATGCATAACATATGGCTTCCTTTCTTGCACAGTGACGTTTTAAGTGACATTTGTGAGTGTAATTCTGTATTGTAGTGCTTGATAAAGGTTTGATAAAGTCATCCCTTGCCCATATGGTTTTATCAGCTATTGATGAACGACAGTTCTTGATGCAGTGCCATCTGAGGGATCAGAGATTACAGGTGTTCAGTTTAGGCTTGCACCCTTGGCCTTTATGCACCGAAATTCCTCCAGGTTCCTTGAATCGTTTAATGAAATTATCCCAAAAGTTGAATCTGTTCATCTGGACATAAGGTTTTGTGGGAGAAACGTTTCATCACTCATCTAAGTGACTTGGAAAAGTTGGAAAAATCCCCCAAACATACATACAGCACTTCTGCTTAACGACTGATACCAGCACCATTACATTAGTTTAATATGCTGATAGCCAATGAAATTATGCACTACAGTGGAAGAAATATGTAAATCCCTTCTAATCTTTCTTTGAGGAACATTGGTCTTAAAAATTTCATAAATTTTGTTGACAAACTGCCCATCTTTTCTACTCAAAGACTCAAACTTTCCTGGATGCTGCTTTTGAACCAAATCATGATTATAATCACTTGTTGACATTATCTGTTTGAAATCACATCATCATTTCATTTTTTCAAGTCATTACTAGACCTAAATTGATCCTGTCCCAACCTTTTTTGGAATCTGTCGCAGTTGACCAGAAAAAACAAGAAAAATCTCAGGTTCATGTATAAATTATAAAGCGAATGTGAATGTTTTTTATATGCATTTTCCATACCGTCTCAACATTTTTCTGATTTTGGCTTGTATGTTTGTGTGCATAAAGCTTGTTGTTACTTTTCAACATGTCAGCAGAGTGATACTGTTTTGGTGTGAAATGCTTCTCAACCAATCAGATTTTAGGGTCAAAACTAACTGTAGTATAAAATGTGAACTTCCAAGTTCACATTATTCTATTACAGTGGGGCAAAACAGTATTTAGTCAGCCACTGATTGTGCAAGTTCTCCTACTTAGAAAAATGACAGAGGTCTGTAATTTTCATCATAGGTACACTTCAACTACCAGACCTCTCCAGACCTCAACCCCATAGAAAACTTGTGGAGGGAGTTGAAAGTCCGTATTTCCCAGCGACAGCCCCAAAACATCACTGCTCTAGAGGAGATCTGCATGGAGGAATGGGCCAAAATACCAGCTACAGTGTGTGCAAACCTGGTGAAGACTTACAGGAAACGTCTGACCTCTGTCATTGCCAACAAAGGTTATGTTATAAAGTACTAAGTTGAACTTTTGTTATTGACCAAATACTTATTTTCCACCATAATTTACAATTAAATTCTTTAAAAATCCTACAATGTGATTTCCTGGATTGTACAAAAACTAGACTAAATACTTTTTTGCCCCACTGTAAATCCAATACATATTGTGCAAAACTATGGAAAATTGGACTTTTCATTCATTCATTCACATGTGAATGCATTTCTAGCGTTACAGCTGTTGCTTGGGAGTCACATTAGACTGCCACCCAGTTGCAGGGTGTCCTTGCTCTCTGGCTTTGCTTGTGGCCTGGTCTTTTAAGGCATTCTGTCCCAGATCATGAACAGCTGACAAGCTACAGCTGAACTCCAGCACAAATGATTTCTTTTATGAAGGCATGTGTAGCCTGTTCAGTCATTCAATCACTAGTTTAATCATGGATTTTTGTTGTTGCTGATGTGGATTGAGCACATGTCGCTATTGATTTACAAAATGTGCTCAAGCGGCTAACTTCAGAATAGAAGTCTGTTCACACTAATGACACACACGGTTTTCTTTGGCACGACTGCAAACCATTGGGGCTGGATAACAATGTCACTACAAAGCAATAAGGCTTGTGATGTACATATAGGCGTGCTCTATTTCCAAAGCAGACCAAGACAGTTACTGCACTGGTGAAAAGCCATAATTAGTTAATAAATTAAATCATATTTAGTAAAAAGGACAACGTGGTGCATTTCATAGTGGGTCCAGAGCCATATAACACTGCCTGCTGCGACACCATGCCGCACTTAATGATTGATATTTAAGCTACTATCTTGATTGAATACTAGAAAGGTTTATAACCTCATACCATAGGACAGCAGCCTCAAGCATATGTGCATAAACACCATAGTGGGAAATAATAGACACGCAATATGGCTTAATGTTAAAGCATGGAAGATGAGAGACAGTACGTATTAGCGTCACCCTTGGTGGGGCAGATGGAAGAGAGACAGGGAGTAACTGCAAGTGGCTTCTTGATAAGCAGTGACACAGAAACATGCACAAAGTAATCTTGGAAGAACAAATCTTAGCATATCCGCTAAACACACAAGCTTAGCAAGATAAGCTAAAGACGAAAAGACAAAATGAAGGTTAGACTAAGAAGCTAACACAAAACTAACACTCTGAGCTGACACAGAAGTAAACAAAAAGCTAAGCAGATGGCTAAACATACAAGTTAAACACACAATGGCTAAACAGACAATGGCTAACAAGCTAACACGAGGCAGGGTTCACAGAAGAGCCTAACAGACACACAAACTCTAGAGACAGACATAACTACACACAAAACAGAGCAAACTGGGAAGCCAAACAGTGACAGGGAAGAGGAATAAAACAGGACTCATAGATATATATACCTAGATGACGCATTGGCTGCTTTAGCTCATTGCTGCGATACGTCAATGTGTCCGCCATGTTGGCCCAGGCAAGGCTGGCTTGTAAACAAATACAAGTGAACGAAGGAGCTGCGTTTTATTCTGGTTAAAATGCACAATAACCTAATTATTTCTCAACTGATTTTGATAAGTCGTTTTTATTCAAGGTTTTAATCTAGTACAAAAACTTTTTTTACTCCAGTTACTTCGAATTTCAATTAATTATACACTCAAAGGCAATATACAGTACAGCATATTATTAGTCTATGAATACAATAAATTGTAGCCTAATAAATAATAGAATTAAGAAAATAATACATTAACAACATTATAGTATATTAGTATAAATACTAGTAGAATAAAGTATATAAAATGGTGAATACTATATCATAACTATTATATTAATATTTATACTATATATAGTATGTACTATTGCTAATCTATTACTATTACTGATTTATTATGTCATTATTTATTAGACTAAAATCAGGCATGTTTTTCCAATATAATCTTTGGAGAATTATGAGAAGTTGCCTGGACCAATATGGCGACGACGCTGGTGCATGATCCAACGGCCAATGCGGCACCTAGGTATGTTATGTCTATGGCAGGATGCAACAAGGAACAAGAGAAACAAAGGGATTATACAGTGGATCCTGAAACTTTGTGAACAGTGTTCTTTATTTCTGCATACATATGACTGAAATCATCATCAGATTTTCCAAAACCCTAAAAGTAGATTAAGAGAACCTAGTTAGACAAATATTATACTTGGTCATTTATTAACTGAGGAACCTGAGCCAATATTACATATCTGTGAGTGGCAAAAGTGTGTGAACCTCTATGATTAGCAGTTAATCAGTGGGATAACTATCTGGTGTGAGCATGTACACTGGTGTATTTAAAGAACATGAATCTATCGAAGTCTGGTCCTCACAACACAGTTCTGGAAGTGTATCATGGTAAAGGACATTTCTAAGGTCTCATTTGGCTGGAAAAGGTTACGAAACAGTCTCTAAAGACCTCAGACTCCACCAATCCACAATCAGAAAGATTGTATTCAAACGGAGGAAATTCCAGACTGTCGTTACTGTGTGGACAAACAAAAATGACTCCAATAGAAACGTCACAAAGGAACCCAGTGCAACATCTAAGCAACTAAAGGCCTCTCTCATATTGGTTAATGTTCATGGGTCCACCATCAATAGAACACTGATGAGTTTCATGACAGGGTTCCAAAAAAATGACCACTGCTCTCACATTGCGGCCGACATGGCACATGGACAAGCCAGAAGGCTATTGGGCAAAATTTTTTATGGATCCATGAAACCAAAATACTGCAGCCTGAAAGCCAAGAGTATTCAGTTAATGTTTTCCTTTCAGTAGGGTGTCATCACTAACCATTTTAAGACCCATGGGGACTTATTTGTAGTAAGAATACAGTACTGTAGATGTAAAAATAAAGAAAAACACAATGGAGATCTTCACTGAGTGAAAGCTATTACGAATCTGAATCACTGAATCACTGTGTACTGAATCATGAATCGAGTTTAGGCTGAAACGAGTTATGCGGCTTGACTCGTACAAGCTTAAGCAAGTGCGCCGAGTACAGGGACAAAGTTTTTCTAGTCAAGAACTGGTTGAGAACTGAGGTACCTCTGTAATTTGAAACAAGGGTTAGATATGAACAGGCGATTTTAAATACACGTCTATTCGATTTGCCTTGTATAACATTAACAGTGAATTCTTTGTTGTTAACTAATCTTTAATTACAACAGTGTGCAACGAAAGGACAGAGAACAAGAACCGAATGGGCTCATTTTATGCGGGTTGTGTTGGCGGTAGCATTCCTAGAGAAAGCTAAAGCAGACCAACTGAGTTTCATTCACCAAGCGGCAATGGACCAGTGGGTGGGTAAGCGTGAAGAGACCTTCCTCTGCAGAACGAGTTGCAGCCAGGAGCATGTAAAGAAAGGAGAGAATAGCTCTGTATGTGTGCAATAAAACACACGCAGGAGACTCTTACAGGCTGGGTTAGAGGTAAAATAAATTAAAAAGAACACAGCAAAAGAATTGCAAAATAAAACAGCTGCCTCTCTCCGTAATGGGCAGCGAGAGGGAAGAGCGACAAGGGGATAAGAGTAAAGCGTACACCTGACAGTCCCATTCTGATTAGGTGGGAGTGCCTGGTGGAAGTGAAAGGTGAAAACAGGAGCTTTTGTTTGTGTCTGAGGGAATCATCTTGTTTTACACCAACCTTTTGTAAAGGAACGAAACACATAGAGAACGTCTGTATGTGGTAGAAAATGTGCTTACAGCAAGGGTAGTTAAGCAGGACTATGTCATCCAGGCCGATGTAGCCCCTCTGCTCAGCTGAGACTGTGGCGTCAAAAATGACCTGTGAACAACAACAAAAAGCGATGTGAATAATCGAACATGGAAGTAATCAGTGCAGGCTTACTTGTGATTTAAAGGCATTTCTACAACAGCTTTGTCTAAAAAGCTTGTTGTTCACAATATAACACGTACAATACAACTGACAAACCTGTACAGCCATGCATCTGTAACAGAATATCCCTGCACTCTGGATTGTGAAACAACAAACTCTTGAAACAACATTATGTTTGTACTTCCTTCCATCATAATGATCTTTAGGCCTGAAATTTATATTTGTATACAAATATGCGATCCATTCTGTGAAATTCTGGACGTTCTCCAAATGTCTGTAGTCCTCTTATAATAAGGACTACAGACAATAAATGTATTGTTATACATTTACATTGTAATTTACATTTATTCAATTACAATTACAACTGATACAGTCTTTCAATCCAAGAGCTTGTGGGTTAAGATCCTCGAACAAGGAACCAACAGTGGGTCAGATTTGAATTCTGGACGTTCTGGTTCACAGTCCAATACCTTAACCGCTAGGCTGTCAATGAACCAAAAACTTATGGTCACCTGGCCTGCATTGATGTTTAGATAGACGACATGTATCAAATTGACATCCACATAAATTCCAGAACACAGGATTTCCCAGTTGAACATTGCCCAGGGCTTTGCACTTGTCTGCTTGATTTGTCTTCTTTCCACAGTGCGTCCTAATGCTATAACTTCCCCAGACACATAGCAGAGTTCATGGACCAGGCAATCTTACAATACTCTAAGAAGTGTGTGCCCAACACCCTGTCATCGCTTAGTGGTTTGTCCTACCACTGTCAGAGGTTCAACCTTTGCAGACCAGGAGCAACCAAAAAGCCTTGCCCTTTCAGAGATAATCCAATCCAGTCTGGCCATATTGATTTTTTCCCTTGTCAAAGTCGTTCGGGTTTTTCCATGTTCCCCCAAATCACAGACCTCGACATTTGTAGTTGTAATGAGATAATCAAATTGACCCATCTGTGTAAGCTGTGGAAGTACTAGCACACAACAAATAGGCAAACTGTAATTAGAGACCTTCGACACTGTCTATGTTCAGGTAGTTTAGCTCACATACAGTTTATGATATACAGTATAAACTCATCATCTCGCCCACATCTGATTCATGGCTATTTTACGAGGTTACAAAAAAAATACAGTGACCGTGTGATCATACAATCACATTTACAATGGACACAAACATGTTGTACAGTTTCTGCTCATTAAACATCAGATTTTCACACAAATTCTAAAAGTAGATAAAGAGAACCCAGTTAAACAAATGAGACAAAAATATTATACTTGGTCATTTATTTATCGAGGAAAATGATCCAATATTACATATTAGTGAGTGGCAAAAGTATGTGACCCTTTGCAGCAATAACTGCAGCTAAACGTTTCCTGTAACTGTTGATCAGTCCTGCACACCGGTTTGGAAGAATTTTAGCCCATTCCTCCATACAGAACAGCTTCAGCTCTGGGATGTTGGTGGGTTTCCTCACATTAGCTGCTCACTTCAGGTCCTTCCACAACATTTCCATTGGATTAAGGTCAGGACTTTGACTTGGCCATTCCAAAACATTAACTTTATTCGTCTTTAACCATTCTTTAGTAGAACGACTTGTGTGCTTAGGGTCGTTGTCTTGCTGCATGACCCACCTTCTCTGAGATTCAATTCATGGACAGATGTCCTGACATTTTCCTTTAGAATTCTCTGATATAGAATTGCAATCTGATAGAATTCATTGTTCCATCAATGATGGCAAGCCGTCCAGGCCCAGATTCAGCAAAACAGGCCCAAACAATGACACTACCACCACCATGTTTCACAGATGGGATAAGGTTCTTATGCTGGAATGCAGTGTTTTCCTTTCTCCAAACGTAACGCTTTTCTTTTAAACCAAAAAGTTCTATTTTGGTCTCATCCAACCACAAAACATTCTTCCAATAGCCTTCTGGCTTGTCCACATGATCTTTAGCAAACTGCAGACGAGCAGCAATGTTCTTTTTGGAAAGCAGTGGCTTTCTCCTTGCAACCCTGCCTTGCACACCATTGTTGTTCAGTGTTCTTCTGATGGTGGACTCATGAACATTCACATCAGCCAATGTCAGAGAGGCCTTCAGTTGCTAAGAAGTTACCCTGGGGTCCTTTGTGACCTCGCGAACTATTACACACCTTGCTCTTGGAGTGATCTTTGTTGGTCGACCACTCCTGGGGAGGGTAACAATGGTCTTGAATTTCCTCCATTTGTTCACAAACTGTTTGACAGTGGATTGATTCTTTTTAGAGATGGTTTTGTAACTTTTTCCAGCCTGATGAGCAACAACAACTTTTTCTGAGGCCCTCAGAAATCTCCTTTGTTTGTGCTATGACACACTTCCAAAACGTGTTGTGAAGAGCAGACTTTGACAGATCCCTGTTCTGTAAATAAAACAGGTTGCCCACTTACACCCCATTGTCATCCCATTGATTGAAAACACCTGACTCTAATTTCATCCTCAAATTAACTATTAATCCTAGAGGTTCACATACTTTTGCCACTCACTAATATGTACTTTTGGATAATTTTTCTCAATAAATAAATGACCAAGTATAACATTAATCTCATTTGTTTAACTGGGTTCTCTTTATCTACTTTTAGAATATGTGTGAAAAATACAGAAAATTCTAAAGGATTCACAAATTTTCAAGCACCACTGTATATATCCAAAACTGACAGTGAAATTAACATTTAAAACGCATGTTTAGAATCGATGGTAAAATCTGACAAAAATGAAACGACTTTCTAGCGTTGTTGGGTTGAAATAACACAGAAAAATCGGATTTTTTAAGGTTATTCTGGCTACTGCGCATGCACATCCCGCCACTACAAAGGTGACAAGACTTGCCATCCCCCTCTCCGAAACATTTAATAATGTACCGATTGGTTCTTTCTAATGACGGGCAGGACTTCTGTACTATAGGCCCATTCATATTTTAACCAGTAACCAGTCTGCTCCTTATATTTACATTTACATTTACAGCATTTAGCAGACGCCCTTATCCAGAGCGACTTACAATTGATACAATTTTACAATCCAAGCAATTGTGGGTTAAGGGCCTTGCTCAAGGACCCAACAGTGGTAGCTTGGCACAGGTGGGATTTGAACCCTGGACCTTGTGGTCCATAGTCCAGTACCTTATCCACTAGGCTACCTGAGTCCTGATAACAGACAGGGGCTGTACATCATCAAACGTTGAAAGTTTAAAGCAGGATTATAGTGTCATCTACTGACGGTTTGAAACATGGTGGCTTACCAGGGTAGAATTTAATTACTGGCAATACATTTGTCACATTTTAAGCCCGGTGAGGGTGAGAGGCGAAGTTGTCGGCTTGTCAAGGTAAAGTTCATGGACAGAAATCCGTCCTGCCATCACAGGTGGTGAAAGATGAGGTTGGCGAGATAACATGGTTAGACTGTAAACCTAAACAGACACTATAAGTGTGAGCTTAATTGCTGATGCAGTTGAAGCTAGTTGGCAAGTCAGAGTCCATGTCTTTAAATAGATCCAATATCCTATACTGGCGATCTGTGACTCCTGAAGTGCAACTATTCACAAGGTTCAAGTCTGCACTCAGATACCACATACACAGTTCATACCAAATGCAATCATTTCACAGGCCAGCCAAAGGGGCACTTGAACAGTCTGAGACCAAAAGGTCGATGACTGAAGCCCCTTTGAAATCTAATTGTGTATGGGCCTGATAAGGTTAAACCTAAGCACTGACCTAATTTATAGTGTGAACACAAAGAGAGAGACAAAGGAAGTAATAGAAGGTGATGAAGTGTTTTTCGTTTCGCTATGTTAATAAGACAACCTCACAAACAGATAAAGCCAAAACATCCAAATCCATTTGATAAATGAACTCTTTAATGAGTTCAGTTAATGAAGGCGCTGGTGAGCTGCAGTTTAGAGAGGTAACATAAGGATAGAGTTTCTATATGGTGTTTAGGCACATCTTACTGGGGAAGAATTTAAAAAGGCTTACAAACCTCTCATGATATCTGAAGTTGTGAACTGAAAATGTGTTTTTATATATCTTTTACTCTGCATTTTGAAGGGCATCAATATGACGAATGAACAGCACAAATATTTCCTCTCTTTATGTTATAAAGTTATGGCACACAGATCCACCACCAAATGGAGAGCCACCACTTTAACAACCGAGTACTTAAATATAATAGGAAATACAAACCTGGCTGTAAACAACTGGCCACCTCAACAGCCAAATCAATGCTGCAGATCCAAGAGCAGAGGTAGGAGTTTAAGAGTAGAAGTCCATCTTACATGCGTATTTGTGGAAGTTACTATCTTACTGACCATGTGCTTGCTTGGTTTTTCGCTCACATTTAGACCAGAGACTGTTCTGACTTGGTTGGTGTGTTTAGAGACTTTCTTGTGAAAGTTACTCGTGTTTGTGTGGATGTATTCCCACTAACTATTTGTACCAAGCTGTAAATGGTGACCATAAGTGTATGTGCCTGGCCTATTGTAAGCAGTACTCATTAGATTGTCTCCCCCCACTATCTGTATCTTCTGTGTAATATAACTATATAAAGTGGTTCACATTCACTCATTGAGTCTGTTTCATCTGGCTGATCTACTTTTCTGCCTAAAATGGAATCTACAAAGTCAGGCTGATATGGCTTTCTCAATCTCCCCAAGTCAAAATAATGTCATATTATCCTTTACTGCTTCAGATGAGAACCTAAATGTGATCCTCTCCTACAGAATATGCTTCAGTGAGTTGCTTGCTCGCTTCAGTACTCCACCTATATATTATTTACTTAAATTTCCTAGAGTTCATGCCATAAATCCTTATTGGACTTTCTGTAGTTTGAATTTTTAAGTGCAATTCTCTCCCTTTATAATTACTTTCAATTTTTAACCACTGTAACCTTCTTCATTTATGACCAAATTATTTTCTTTTATGATCTGCTCCCTCATACTGGGGTCCTTTTTACTTTCAGTTTCACTCCCTCTCAGTCTGCTAGACTTGTTTTTTTATACTTTCTTTCTGACTTCTCCTTAGAGCTCAGTCAGTTATTTCTTTCTTTCCTTCCTTTTTGTTCCTTTCCATCGCCTCTCTTTAGGATTCGTTAGCCTTCATTGCGTTCTTTCTTTCTTTTTGTCTTTCTTTCTTTCTTGCTTTCTCTCTTTAAAAGAAATCAAGATAATCTCTCACGCACACATGGACACACAAAGCCCTAAAGCTATCCTTAACAATGGCATTTATACACTGCCCTGGTGTCACAAGTTGCAGGCTGATTAGCCCACAAAGCATTCTGGGAAACGTAGTTCCCACTATCACGACAAGCCAGCCTGCACTAGATCCCACTTTGGTGTGCTCTGTGGTCAGCAGTGCAGAGCTGGCTTGAACAGTGTGCTCAGTTCTCTTCAAAAGCACCTACTCCTACGCCAACATGGCCTACTCTTCCCCAATGGCTAGAACTGCATTCTGTTGGCAATTACTGTCAGACAGCTTCAAAGCTTCGAAGCAACACAAAGCTAGCTGCATCCCAAGGTAAATGCAGTGTGCTGACAGAAGAAAATGCCAACGAATCCCATCCTTGATTCATGTGACAAACAATAAGGCTCTGTAAATTGGAACGTGAGGAACGTGAACTTGCACGATGCCGCAGCGTTGTGAATACACCAGGTCCTGGGTGAGATCGATGCAGTTCAAGATTCGGAAAGTTGAAACGATTTATTTTTACCATCCCTTCTTACAAGCAGCTGTTAGAAATGTCCAGGTGTTTAGGCTATGTTCACCATTAGCAGGCTAAAGTGGACCAAATCTGATTTATTTGCCTTAATGTGACCCCTATCTGATCTTTCCAAATCATATGTGGTCCTAAATCTGATACCTATTTCAATTATGTGGCCATTAGGGGGTAACGATCCATCGTAACACGATGCATCGCAAACGCAAAAATGGGACGATGTCTATTATCGCGTGGGACGATGCATCGTCTCTCTAATTGGATTATAAATCCTTGATTTTCTCATCTAATGCAATTCCAACACCAGACAGATGATGCATGCATGCTTTATTTTGCATTATTTTGAATTGTTGTAATTCAGAAATAAAAATGTTTTCCGGCTATTTAATAAATGATGAAGCTACAGTAAGAAAAGTTTGAATATTGTCATTGTATATTTATACAATGAAATTAGGATTACTGCTCCAGTCTAAATCTACACAAAACAGATTAAGTGAGTCACACAGACAGATTAAATCAGTTAAACACACAGACTTTTCATTAGTATTGCAGTGGCTGAATAAAAATAAATAGAGTATAAGAAATAATGTACAGAGGTATTGCACTGATGGAATAGGGCATTTTGTTTACAATTTTAAACCTAATGTTTCTAGTCATTTATTTTAATTACAAGGGACTAAAGTTTTATTGTTAACAAAAAACTTTACAAGATACAAGAAAATGTCCATTGCTTAGACTACAGAAATAAAAAAAGGAATGCGTTTTGTCAAATGTAAAATCAATAATCATGAGAACATCAAACATCAACTCGGTATCATGAATCGAATCGTGGGAAGAGTGTATCGTTACATCCCTAGCGGCCATGTGACCTGAACGACAACGCTAAGATGGGAAATCATGCGATTCATGTCATTCCAACTCGTCATTTGCCAGAAATGTGCTCTGAGGAGAAGGGAAACCGACAGCAGTGAGGGAGATGGCGAGATAACAGACCTCATAAATATTTGGGCTGACGCTTCAGTGCAAACAAAATTAGAAGGCACATATCACAACCACTCCGCGTTTGAGAAAATGGCGAAAGAAACTCCCAAACGCGGGAGGACAGGAGGACAGGAGGACGAGGCTGCACTGTCAAAGGAAAATGAAAAGCTTAAAAGTGAAGTTTAAATTCACCGAGGACACAAACCAAAGAAGTGGCCATGGCAGAAGAACATGCTCTTTTTAACTTGACCATTAAAGAAATGACATACCTCTGGACGAGTGGGTCGCGTGAAGTGGTGCTCTTTTGCGCATGCTCGACAGTTTCAGAGCGTGAACAGTTCAGACAGATGACTGATAAGTCACATAAAAAAAACAGCCTTTTTAAAAAGATCAGATTTTCGTGAGAAAGTTGGATTTGGGCCACTTTGCCTGCTGTGCGAATGTAGCCTTAGATTCGCCACTCATCAGCTGAGGATGCAGGACTCCATCAATGCATCTGTTATTAGGACAAGTCCCATTAATACGAATTTGAAAGACAAAGAGAAAAGAATGAGTGAAAGAAAGAAAAAGAAAGAAAGAAAAAGAGATTGCAAGAGGAATAGAAGGACATCATATAAAATTAAAGCTTTTCATTATTTACTTACTCAGACATGTCAATTATTAACGACCTGGCATGATGTAAAAACACAAGTATATCAGAGATATCTGTACAAAAGACTAACAAAGACAGCTCAGGGAGCTCCAAACCATGTAATGTTCTGCACGGTGAGCTCACACTGATATTGACAGACTCTGCAAACTTGACAGGACCCTAAATATTTGATGGCCACTTGCTCTCATCAACACCTACAGTAACAACCGCACAGACAGACTGGGCTACCTCAAAGGACAGGCCACCTGATGCTCCAGAGAACCTGAATGCATTTTTTAAACCACTACATTGTATAACTGAGAACCTCAGCACACTCAATCAAAAATAAAAAAGGTAAAAAAGTTGTGTTATTCATTTGAAAATCCAGCCGAACCCAAGTCTTTTCACTCTATGCCCAGTTGGATGTGAATCTCTTGACAAATTTCAGCAATTTATGGCTTGCCTTACAGAGCAGGTGCTGTGAAAGATAAAAATGGCTACGTTTGCACACACGCTGTAGAGATTTCATTCCGTTAACCCTTTTTGTTAATGCCAAATGGAGGCAGGCTACAAAACTTTTACGCGATTCAATATTTTTGAATAATTTGGATTCATACTCAAACTTGCAACTGAAATTGAAAAGTGCAGGTTGTTTAACAACCGCAGTACGTTCTGTGAAGCAGGTTGATGACTGACTTTTTATGCGACTGTAATGTAAATATAAAAGGTATTTTCACAAGAAAACTGCATGGAAATTATACAGGAATACGACACAGGTATTGCTGAAAACACGAGTGGAACGCTACCATCTACACAGCATTAACAGTCTAAACTTTTAAATATATCACTCCCTCCTGGAAATACACGATGCCGCGTTCTTCAGTTACAAGCACGCATTAACGATCGCACACTGTAGAACACACTGTGGAATATAAACAAACTAAAACAAACAGTGGTGCTTGAAAGTTTGTGAACCCTTTAGAATTTTCTAGATTTCTGCATAAACATGACCTAAAACATCATAAAATTTTCACACAAGTCCTACAAATAGATAAAAAGAACCCAGTTAAACAAATGAGACAAATATTATACTTGGTCATTTATTTATTGAGGAAAATGATCCAATATTACATATTAGTGAGTGGCAAAAGTATTAGAGTGAGGTAATTTCAATCAATGGGATGACAGTCAGGTGTGAGTGGGCACCCTGTTTTATTTAAAGAACAGTCTGCTCTTCACAACACATTTGTGGAAGTGTATCATGGCACAAAGAAAGAAGATTTCTGAGGACCTCAGAAAAAAAGCTGTTGATGCTCATCAGGCTGGAAAAGGTTACAAAACCTTAAAAAAGAGTTTGGACTCCACCAATCCACAGTCAGACAGATTGTGTACAAATGAAGGAAATTCAAGGCCATTGTTTCCCTCCCCAGGAGTGGTCGACCAACAAAGATCACTCCAAGAGCAAGGTGTGTAAGTTGGCGAGGTCACAAAAGGACCCCAGGGTAACTTCTAAGCAACTGAAGGCCTCTCAAACATTGGCTAAAGTTAATGGTCATGAGTCCACTATCAGAAGAACACTGAACAACAATGGTGTGCATGGCAGGGTTGCAAGGAGAAAGCCACTGCTCTCCAAAAAGAACATTGCTGCTAGCCAGAAGGCTATTGGAAGAATGTTATGAGACCAAAATAGAACTTTTTGGTTTAAAAGAAAAGCGTTATGTTTGGAGAAAGGAAAACACTGCATTCTAGCATAAGAACCTTATCCCATCTGTGAAACATGGTGGTGGTAGTATCATGGTTTGGGCCTGTTTTGCTGCATCTGGGCCAGGACAGCTTGCCATCATTGATGGAACAATGAATTCTGAATTATAACAGAGAATTTTAAAGAAAAATGTCAGGACATCTGTCCATGAACTGAATCTCAAGAGAAGTTGGGTCATGCAGCAAGACAACGACCCTAAGCACACAAGTCGTTCTACCAAAGAATGGTTAAAGAAGAATAAAGTTCATGTTTTGGAATGGCCAAGTCAAAGTCCTGACCTTAATCCAATCTAAATGCTGTGGAAGGACCTGAATCGAGCAGTTAATGTGAGGAAACCCACCAACATCCCAGAGCTGAAGCTGTTCTGTACAGAGGAATGGGCTACAATTCCTCCAAGCTGGTGTGCAGGACTGATCAACAGTTACAGGAAACGTTTAGTTGCAGTTATTGCTGCACAGGGGGGTCACACCAGATACTGAAAACAAAAGTTCACATACTTTTGCCACTCACTAATATGTAATATTGGATCATTGTCTTTAATAAATATATGAACAAGTATAATATTTTTTTGTCTCATTTGTTTAACTGGGTTCTCTTTACCTACTTTTAGAACTTGAGTGAAAATCTGATGATGTTTTAGGTCATATTTATGCAGAAATATAAAAAAAATTCTATAGGGTTCACAAACTTTCATAAATCAGGGAGAACCTGTACAATACAACTAATTTAATGCATATAATGCCTTATACAGTGTGGATTTTATGGTTTTCTGGAACAGATTCATTCAGTTTACATTATTCCTTAAGGGAAAAATATGCTTGGTACTCGTTTTTTGGGGTTCTAGACAAGCCTTCTGGAACAAATTAACAACAAGAACTAAGGAACAACTGTACTTTCCTATGTATGTACTCTCCTGTGAAAAAAGTGCCAGACCTATAATTGCAAAATATTCATCTTTTAATGGTCCTAACAACAAATTAATGGTCAGGAAATGATCAAGAAGTGCCACCATTTGTTCAATACTCCTTATTGTTGCAGTGAACTGTGGGAGAAAAAGCTGGAAATGGGGCAAACTCACTTAAATCATGTATACAAAGATAAAATCATGAAGAGACTTAAATGTTTGATAAAAAACTCAAACGCAAACACTAATGCACGGCTAGGTGTTTGAAATCTTCAAAAATCGCTTTTTGCTTGCTTTTGTTCGTCTTAAAAGATGAGTTATTAGTTGGTAATCTGCTTCAGTCCATCAGGCTCATGTTTCGACCTGGTCAGAGTGCAGATTTGAACCCTATAGAGAATATTTGGTCTCACAGTAAACACAAACTAACTGAGAAACATTTTTCAACATCTTGTCTACTGGCTGCGGCCATTACCATCGAGTGGAACAACGCTGATTTTACTTTTTTGGCCTTTTTTGCCCAAGAGTGGAAGCCATAGTGTATGTAACACACATTTACATTCACATAGCAAGCAATTGTGGATTAAGGACCTTGCTCAAGGACACAACAGTTTGACACAGGTGGGATTTGAACCCTGGACATTCTGGCCCACAGTATGTGAACCAGAACTTGAAATGTTTCAACTTTGCAGTTAGCATGTGTACCATCCATTAGGCGATATTTTTCATTTCAAATTTCAGAAACTATAGTGCACTGTTTAATTTCCCAGCGATGCCATACACCATAAAAGGGATGTCTTTTTCACCTCAGTGCCATCCCACAGCTACGCATACAGACCCATTTACTTTAATTGTATGGTTCAGGCTTTTGTCGTATAACAGAGCGCATGCTTTTTGCTTAGACAAGTCAGACAGGGTAAGCCTCTTAACGTAAAGGGCAATTACGAATGCACAGAGGTAAGCATACTCATGTTCGTCACTAGCAAACCTTGTTGCAATTTGGCTGTCTGGGAAAATTGCTGGAAAAATGCACTAGTGGTTTTTGCATGGTTGAAATGAAGAATGTAAATCCATAACTTTTAGTGCCCTCCAGATAACGCAGGAATGTAGAAGCTTTCTGTGGTAATTACACCATTGGTGGGTACACTATTCTACGAAAACTGTAGTATTTTAAAATACTAATATGTTAAAAAATGGAATAAAATACTGTATAATATTTAATTTAAAACATAAACATGTTAATTAATCAATTAATTCATTAATTAATTCAGGTCTGGCTTTCAAACATTTCTAACTACATGATTTTTCCTGGATACTTATGGCTGCACAAACCTCAAGCAAAACAATATACGCACACATTATTTATTTCATGATCTATGATTGCACCATGTCTTCCTGATTTTGAAAACCCACACAAATGCCCACAACAGTCTTTCCTTCTACCTGGTTCTATTTACAGACGTTTTGCAGTGATGGCCTTTGTCAGCAGTGTTGAAAACAAAACTATGATTACAGAGACCACGGTGGGCCCAGAGTCATTTACCACCATATTGTCCAGACAGTGCTGAAAATTGTCTACTACTACAGCCCAGACCAAACTGGGCCAATTTCAGCTGAAGCAGAGTACAGTCGTCACTGTTGATACAGAAAAAGCATTTCTAGCTTGCATGCTGAGGTATAGGAAGATGCATACTTACTGTGTTGGTTCTATCTACAGGTGGAGTGGACTGGACTGGAGAAGCTCAGGCTAAAGACATTTCATAAACCACTTTGCCTTCCAATTATGAGCAATCATTAGTTGATATGAATGGACAAACCTTTATTTTAATAGTAATGTTAGCCTTTGGTTATTCAAAAACTACCCATGTGATAGTGGCTTTGGCATCACGGCTGGTGCTTCAAAGAGCCTCAACAAGCTAAGCTGGACTCCCTGGAAAAACGGACTGAGCAGAGGATGCTTAACAAACTTTTAATAATCATGGAAATGCTGCCCACCCCCTTCATTATACCGTGAAGGTCCAGAGAAGTGTGTTCAGCAACCTCCTGAAGCAGTTACACTGCGCCATGGAGCGGCATGCTAGGTCCCATTAACTCTCTGCCATCAGACTCTACAGCGAGTCTCCCTATAACCGAAGCAGGTCAGACCTCGTGTTGCTGGTCGTTTAGGACTGGTCTAGAGCTAATATTGGGCCCTACACATCAGGTCAATTCTGAAATGATGATGCTGCAACCCTCTGTGAACAGTAACACTGTTTTCCTTGAGCTTGAGTCATTTTAATCATCTAACTGAGCTCACTTTACATTCCAGTTTCAAGTTTTCCTTTATTTATAATAACCTCCACTACTGTGATACTATTATATTATACTACACAGTGGGGCAAAAAAGCATTTAGTCAGCAACTGATTGTGCAAGTTCTCCTACTTAGAAAGATAAGAGAGGTCTGTAATTTTCATCATAGGTACACTTCAACTATGAGAGACAAAATGAGAAAACAAATCCAGAAAATCACATTATAGGATTTTTAAAGAATTTAATTGTAAATTATGGTGGAAAATAAGTATTTGGTCAATAACAAAAGTTCAACTCAATACTTTGTAACATAATCTTTGTAGGCAATGACAGAGGTCAAACCATTTCCTGTAAGTCTTCACCAGGTTGGCACACACTGTAGCTGGATTTTGGCCCATTCCTCCATGCATGATTCTCCTCTAGAAGAAGTGATGATTTGGGGGCAACACACGGGACTTTCAACTCCCTCCACACAATATTCTATGGGGTTGAGGTCTGGAGACTGGCCTAGGCCACTCCAGGACCTTGAAATGTTTTTTACGGAGCCACTCCTTCGTTGCCCAAGCAGTGTGCTTGGGATCATTGTCCATGCTGGAAGACCGCAGAGCCACGTTCCATCTTCAATGCTCTCACTGATGGAAGGAGGAGGTTTTGGGCTTAAAATCTCACGATACATGGCCCCATTCATTCTTCCCTAACAAGGATCAGTCCGGTCCCCCTTGCAGAAAAAAACAGCCCCAAAGCATGATGTTTCACCCCCATGCTTCACAGTAGGTATGGTGTTCTTTGGATGATGCAACTCAGCATTCTTCTTCCTCCAAACAACCACAAGAGTTTTTACCAAAAAAAAAAAATCTGATATGATACAACATGATATTCTCCTAATTCTCTTCTGGATCATCCATATGCTCTCTGGCAAACTTCAGACGGGCCTGGACATGTACTGGCTTAAGCAGGGGGACACGCCTGGCACTGCAGGATCCGAGTCCCTCTCGGCGTAGTGTGTTACTGATGGTAGCCTTTGTTACTTTGGTCCCAGCTCTCTGCAGGTCATTCATCAGGTCCCTCCGTGTAGTTCTGGGATTTTTGCTCACCGTTCTCATGATCATTTTGACCCCACGGGATGAGGTTTTGCGTGGAGCCCCAGATCGAGGGAGATTATCAGTGGTCTTGTATGTCTTCCATTTTCTTACAATTGCTCCCAGAGTTGATTTATTCACACCAACCTGCTTACCTATTGTAGATTCACTCTTCCCAGCCTGGTGCAGGTCTACAATTTTCTTCCTGGTGTCCTTCAACAGTTTTTCGGTCTTGGTCATGGTTGAGTTTGAGTCTGGCTGTTTGAGGTTGTGGACAGGTGTCTTTTATACAGATAATGAGATCAAACAGGTGCCATTAATACAGGTAACGAGTGGAGGACAGAAGAGCTTCTTAAAGAAGAAGTTACAGCTCTGTGAGAGCCAGAAATCTTTCTTGTTTGTGGGAGACCAAATACTTTTTTTCAATTTTACAATTAAAGTCTTTAAAAATCTTACAATGTAATTTCCAGGATTTTTTTTCTCATTTTTCTCAAGTGTACCTCTGATGAAAATTACACCCCTCTCTCATCTTTCTAAGTAAGAGAACTTGCACAGTCAGTGACTGACTAAATACTTTTTTGCTCCTCTGTATATACAGTATATATCATCCTACTGTGTTTTATTCCATATCTGTATACAGTATATCAATATCATATACAATGCAATCATTATTGTTCTTTCCCTATTTATTGTTATATTTCTCATTTTTATATCTCCTATTTTACACTTGGAGTTGTACAATATATGTTAATGATGTGTAGCGTTCTATGTTCCTGCTGCTGTAATGATTCAATTTCCCTTGGGATTACTAGAGGTCTATCTATCTATATATCTACTTATCTATCTATCTATATCTATATATCTCCATCTATCTGTCTATATCTAGATCTATCTATCTTTATCGGATTTCAGTGTTCTGTTGGCACTATGCTGGATTTGGTAGATATTGATAGGGAAACGCAGATCATGTAAGTTTATGATATTATATCTTTTAGGTTAGACTACCAAAAGTTAACATTAACTTTTAAAAGTTAGCAGCTGTATTCCTCTGTGGCAAACTGTGGTGTACTAAAACAATCATATATTTAAGCAGTCGAACACGAGAGGGAATGAGATATCATGACCTCGAGTGTTCAATTACTTTTATACAACTAGTTTTTATTTTACAAAACAATAAGAAACAAAATAAATCAAAGAAACCCTGGATTTTATTCTGAATATAAGTAAGTCCACAACAAATGAGTTGTTGCTATGCAACGGTAACAACTCCTTACCTTGCTCTAACACGGTACGCTACTAAAGGCAATACCATAGTGATAATTTGAAATACAAAGTGCAAATAAGTGTAGATGAAAGGGAAGAAAGGACTAAAACTAAAAATAACACTAATTAAGAATTAAATGAGAGAACGCAGTGAATCTTTAGAGTTAATGTATTATTTGTACATATCATGACGTTACTTGGCAACGCCTCAGCGGAGTGTTGCTGTTTGTGTGAAAAAGTCGTGCTGTTGTCACAAATATCATCACGGTGAGAAATCAGATTGCAAGGTCGGCCATAACTGTTGTATAATTTAGCATATGCACACTTAATACTCGTTAAGTGACACAAGTAAGAACAGACATTACCTGTGCTGGCTGATTGTTCGCTGTCCCAGTTGAGACTTGCTAATGTGGTGTGCCGTTTTGAATTTACTCAGTGGGCATTGCATATCACTGCAAAGTCACTCGTTCGGTAGCCAGTGAATGAACAGATTCCACTCTCGTGGCTAATAGAGACCTAAATTAAAGCCATAAACTTTTTGCCCTCAGAAGTAGAGACTGAGAGACGTGAGAATTCTTTTCATTTGAGAACAAGAGACTGAAGCAAGAAAGTTTAGCAGAGACTGAGATCTGACAGATGTAACCAAAAAAAAATGATGAAAAGAAAAAACGGATTATTCGTGTGTGTAAAATACATAATTAATGGTCACACATGGGAAAGTTTTTTAACTCTTGAAATAAACAACAGAGGTCTTGTTTATAAAGCTTTCTTGGTAATGCATGCTGGTTCTCAATACTTTTGGCCCTACATCGAAGCCACACCAAATTTTTCATCTCATCCACTTTCGTAAGGTGATTAATCAGGGTAAAAAGCAGACCGCTCACATTACAAACAACTGCACACATTTGCAGATCTATAAATAAGCTAGACTAAATGATGTGTTGGCTACGGAACAAAAGCTATTTGGCTTTATTAGATCATGCCAATCAAAGAAAGAGGACTGGCTAATGAGCAGATTTAGATTTCAAAGACTCATTCTCTTGGACCTACAGTAGTGCTTGAAAGTTTGTAAACAGTTTAGAGTTTGGAAGATTTCTGCATAATTATGCCCTTCGACATCAAGTCATAAAAGTCAAGTCACGTCAGAGTCATTCCTTTAGCGCTTTTTACAATGGAGCATTGTCTCAAAGTAGCTGTACAATTTTAGATTATCTTCTAATATCTAAGGCCAATCCCAAATTGAGCAAGCCAAGGGTGACAATGGCAAGGAAAAACCTTGGGAGGACCAAGACTCAAAAAGGGACCCAACATTCTTGGGTGACTTGGATGATAAATGTAAGAATGAAACTAATTTATCTAGTCTGTAGTAATAGTTCAGAACACACAAACAGTTCACAGGCAGATGTTCTGATATTTTGCTTTAGAATTTGTTGCTCGAATTCAAAACTCATTATTACATCAATGATGGCAAGTTGTCCGGGGCCAGATGCCACAAAACAGACCCAGAACGTAACACTACCACCACCATGTTTCACAGATGGGGTAAGGTTCTTGCACCGGAATGCAGTGTTTTCATTTCTCAAGATAAAACGCTTCTTGTTTAAACAATGTTTTTTTTCTAACAGCCTTCAGCCTTGTCCAGGTGACTTTTGCAATCTGCAGACAGATTTTGGAGAGCAATGGCTTTCTCCTTACAATACTGCCATGAATACCACTGGCTGAAATTACCCTGGGTGACCTCACGGTCTATTACTTGCCTTGCACGTAGTGATCCATGTTGGTCGACTGAGTAACAATGGTTTTGAAATTCCTTAGTTTGTATATCTGCCTGACTGCGGATTGGTGTGGATTCCTTTTCTGAGGTCCTCAGAAATCTCTTTTATTCATACCATGGCACACTTTTTTGTTGTGAACAAGAAACCTGCACTGCTATGGACTGGATTCGTATCGTCTTTGGCTACGAACCCAGGTTCCGTTTGGGATGCGATGGCGGTCGGGTTTGAGAATGGAGGCCTCGTGATGAGCGCTTCCACCCACCTTTGCATTGGATACACGAAGAACTACATCCTTGTGCAAATGTTATAAATGCATGTTTGTCTTACATTATATAAAGTTGACAAATGAGCAGCAACAATGACAAATAAATAATAACAAACATGAGGTAGGAAAAATGAATCGCTATAAAGTGATGCTGTGTGTGGGATGCAGGTGTTGGAAATGAAGGGGAAAAAAGTGGAGAATACAGGCGAAAAGAGACGTTCTCTGGCACAAAGCCATCAGTACAAGACCAAGCTCTTTGCCCTCAGTTACTGCAGTTTTATAAGGTCTTGATGTCATTTCCATGGCTACAAAGAGCCAAAGCTTAGTAGGAAAAAAACATATATATATAAAAAAATGAGGCATATTCTTCAAGATAGCCTTGACTTGATAGTGACAGCACTCAAATCAATAACATTAATTGAAAGTACAAAGTACTATGTTGAAGTATGGTGAAACTCGAAAGTATGTGAAACCATTAGAATTTTCTATATTTTCTATGTAGTCTATATTTTTGAAACCAATACCAGTCCTAGAAGTAGATAAAGAAAATCCAATTAAACAAATGAAACAAAATATTATACTTGGTTTATTTATTGGGGAAAATTAGCCATTTTTAAACATCTGTGGGTGGCAAAAGTATGTGAACCTCAAGGACTAGCAGTTACTTTGAAGGTGAAATTAGAGTCAGATGAGTCAGATTTTCAATCAATAGGATGACCATCAGGTACGAGTGGCCGCCCTTGTATTTAAAGAACAGGGATCAATAAAAGTCTGACCTTCACAGCACACAACAACAAGGTGTTTGTAGAAGGGAATCATGCAAAGGAGGTTCTGAGGACCACAGAAAAAGCGTTGGTCATGCTCATCAGGCTGGAGAAGGTAACAAAACCATCAACCATGACAGCTCGGTAACAGGAAGAATATGTTATTAGGTGGCTTATGGATAAATATAAGACTGAAAATAATGTATCTAGTCAAATAAGTATGTTGTAATAGTATGCATATTGGCATTATTTAGTCCTACACAGAGTCACTTTTGGAGATAAAAGTAGATTAATAGAACCTAATTAAACAAATGAGACAAAAATATTATCATCCGTCATTCATGTATCAGGCTGGGAAAGGTTGCAAAACCTTCTCTAAAGAGTATGGACTCATACAAATTGTGTACACTGTGTGGAATTAAGACCACTGTTACACTTGGTCAAAAAGGAGTGTCACACTAGCTAATGTTCATGAGCCTACCATCAGGAGAACACTGAACAACAGTGGTGTTCATAGCAGTGTTGCAAGGAGAAAGCCACTACTCTCCAGAAAGAACACTGCTACCCATCTGCAGTTTGCTAAAGATGTGGACAAGCCTGATGGCTATAGGATAAAAACATTTTGTGGATGGATGAGACCAACATACAACTTGTTGGCAGAAATGTTATGTTTGGAGAAATGAAAACAACACATCCCAAAGTAAGAACCTCATCTCATGTGAAACATGGTGGTGGTAGTGTTGGCAGGAGTGGCTTGCCATAATTGACGAAACAATGGAACCTGAATTATAGCAAGTTCTAAATAAAAAATATCAGCACATGTGTCTGTAAACTGAATCTCAAGATAACATGCAGTTTAACGGAGAATAGATTTAATGTTTTGGAATGGCCAGGTCAAAGTCCTGACCTTAATCCAATAAAAAAGTTGTGATAGGACCCTTGATCATAGATTTGAGTAGCAGCTACATTGCTTAGCTTCAACATAACGCTCAAGCTGTGGGTGGAGATACTCAGAAAAGGGGAGGGGTCTAATTCTAACGAGATTACTTGTGAAAAGCTCGTTGAATCCCATGTTTTCTGAAACAGGAATGCCACAAACAAAAAGGCTGGGCTGTCTCATTTCACAGTATGCGTTGTGTACTGGTAGGCAATCCAGATACCCAAATGTGCACCTTTAATAAAAATATCCTCTTCATATCTCTGCATTCAATTGTACAGAAGAACACAAATTAAATGTATAGCCCAAGCATAGCCTAAATACTGTGCACCATTTTATGCTAATCGTAAGTGTTTATTGGCATGTCTGAGGTTTTCTTGGTTGGTAGTTGAGGTGGTTCCAGGAGTTAGTTAGCAGACACCTTTATGCAGATCTTCATACAACTGATACAACCTAACAGTTCAAGCAATTGTGTATTAAGAGCCTTGCTCTATTACCCACCAGTGGCCGCTTAGCAGAAGTGGGATTTGAACCCTGGACCTTCCGGTGCATAGTCCAGTACTTAACTAGACCACCACAGTCCACACTGCGTCTTTCTAGTACTTGGCTGCATTCCTACATCCCAATTCATGCCATTAGTTGTTGTTTCCAGCATACCCCGAAAGAAGGATGGGTTGGCAGCATTAGGGAACTTGATCTTTTCTGAAGGACTGCATGAGAGGGAACTACTGCTGCCATGATAATCAGTTTACTTCTATTATGTAACTTTTCCTTGTTATTTCTGTATTTTTAAGCTACAAAGATCAGGGTTAATGAGTGTTAAGGGATAGTTAGCTGGCCATGATGCCATGCTCTTATTTGGCCAAATCTGTTACCAGTGAAATTGCATTTGATAAATGGATTGTTCTCTCTCGTGTCTTTGTTTTCACAATTCATATTCCAGCACAGTTGCCTTACTGCAGTGTGCTGTCACTATAGCTTTTTTAATTCTTACGCCAAGTGGAATAAAAGCTATTTTGGGCACATCGATTAAGGATGCTGCATGCTGCAAGTTGAGTGCAATAAAAACTAAATAATAAAATATTCTTAGTGTCACTGAGCTGGTAGGGAGCTATGCTGTTATACAGTGGGGCAAAAAAGTATTTAGTCAGCCACTGATTATGCAAGTTCTCCTACTTAGAAAAATGAGAGAGGTCTGTAATTTTCATCATAGGTACACTTCAACTATGAGAGACATAATGAGAAAAAAATCCAAGAAATCACATTGTAGGATTTTTTAAGAATTTAATTGTAAATTATGGGGGAAAATAAGTATTTGGTCACCCACAAATAAGCAAGATTTCTGGTTCTCACAGACCTCATCATATTTATTATATTTTCTTTATGTTCTGTATTTAATTTTTTCCCTTTAGCTATTATAATACATTTATTATCTACAACCCCAATCCCAATGAAGTTGGGACGTTGTGTAAACATAAATAAGTACGGAATACGATAATATGCAAATCCTTTATATATATATAAAAAAATCTAGACTGCCAAAGAGTTTGGGTTCCTTTTTGAGTCTTGGTCCTCCCAAGGTTTCTTCCTCCTCACATATAGGGAGTGTTTCCTTACCAGTGTTGCTGTATGCTTCCTAATTTAAGCTGTTTTGAGACAAAGCTCTGTTGTAAAAAGCACTACATAAATTAATTTGACTGAGCTTCATTTGCAATTAAATTTTACTCACTAATTTTGAGTAAACAGAAATAATGCTAGTCGTGCTGTGTTTCTATTGATCGGGAATAGTACTCGTGACCTGCTGCAGAATAATCAAATGCCTAATTGATTCTTAAGGCTTTCTCCGATATCTAAATTGAAAACCTTACTAGTCCCTAGTTTAGACAAATAAAGAAGCCAGGTGATACTTTACTAATGATGGCTGATACGGCCATTCAGTATTCCAGTTCTATTTCTTGGAAGACATTGATGTCAGGACCCGGTGCAGAAGAGCCAAGGCCTTTCTTTCCAAATCTGGCACTTAATTTTTTATGGATCTTGCTTTGTGCATGTAGCACTATCAGGCTGAACAGTTTGCAAATGGGCTGTGAGTGGCACAATTGAGAACAGAGCACTTTTACATGTTGTTGTCCACTTCATAAATGCAGCATTTTTGAAAAGGTGACATGTTGTGACAGTACCATATTAAAAGTCACTCAGCTCTTCAGTGTGACCCATTCTAATGGAAGTGTATGCCTATGGTGATTGCACAGCTGTATTCTGTCATGCATCTGTCAGCAATGGGTTGGATTGAAATGGCTATGGAAAGCAACAGACAAACAGATGAAAACATTAAAGAAACACCAAGAGTCTGATTACAAACACTCCATGGCCATTGCCAGTTTTCCAGCCCCCTCTATCACATCCTGACCTCAACCAAGTCCTTACAATGAAAAAGGCCAGTACATCAGATACAAATGATGAATCATCCATTTTCAACAAAGCACTTTTTAGCAATACGTCTCTCAAAAAACAATTTAGCCATCAATTTATCCACAAATTACACAAGTAATACGCAAAGATTATCGTGCCAGGGTCCAAACAAACTATTAAGGTTAATTGTTTAATGCTTTAGAGTCTTTCTCATCCTTCATCTTCGCATGAAACGAAGTGAGAATTAGTCACTACTGCTCCATGTAAAGGTCCTGATTGCAACACGCTCTACAGTAGGGTTTGGATGAAAAAAATAGATTCTTAGATGCATTGTAATGCAGACAATTCTGAATAATTCACAAATGTCAGACATCAATTTTCTAAATGTTAATTAATGACTTAATGTTAACGTAATGCATTAGTAGACAGAATAAGAAGAATTTGGAAGTGCAGATGTCAGAGCTTCCACTTGGAAAGGGCGAAGTGAATAACAAAATCTATTGCAATTTTTATTGCCATTTGATTCATAATTCAGTACACAGTGATTCAGATTCACAACAGCTCTCACTCAGTGAAGATCTCTGCAATTTCCGTCAAGTTTTTCTTTATTTTTACATCTACAGTAATGTATTCTTAGTGCAAATATCTCTCTATTGACAGCCAACCAAAAATGACACAGGAAGTTGATGCTCCAGAACACAGTTGCAGTTAACCTTACCACGCTATGTTATGCCAGCACCCAGTGTTCACCAATAGAGTAAGTGTTTTGCTTTTACTGTTCACTTTCAATCCATTACTACACTGCATTACATGAGATTTGTCAACACTATTATAAACTAAGCTTTGTGTAAATGATTTTGGCCAACTATAAATCCTGTATAGAAAAACGATGCATCAAGAAGCACTGACAATCGTTTTGTGACTGAATCGTACATTAATGAATCATAATCGAATCAAACTGTGAGGTGCCTAGAGAGTCCCACACCTACTCTACAGAAACCCTGTTGAGCTCTGGTTGTCCAACATTCCTTGTGATGTTCTGTTTTCTTCCATTGTTTTGATATTCTTTACCCACATCATGGAGAGAGCTTGAGGAATAACCTGTATACCTGCAGCACGTCCTCTCTGCCACTCCAGCAGGTCTCTGGGTGGTATTACAGCTTTTAAGCCACCTTAATTCTAAATGCTGCTAATTGCCTCTCCAAATCTGCGAGGCCTTATTTTTGTCTCTCTTCATGTCAGAATGAGAATTACAGGTTTTATCTAATGATACCCAGCTCAGAAAAAGATTTCCGATGAAAAGAGGGAAATGAGCAACTGGACTGATTAATAATCAGCACCAGTAGCACACTTGTCCATTTATCTAACCAATTTGGTAATGCTCAGTTCCTGTTTTGATAATCCCCACCACTTGTCATTCCCTACCATGGGAGGAGGAGTGCCATCATGCATTCTGTGGCCGGTGACCACTTATTTCTGGCCGGCAATTGGCGAACTTCCAAGACAAGAGCATACACAGAGGAGCACACGATTCTCACCGAATCCATCCGCCACCTTTACCGACAACTCTGATGGCCAACGAGACCACTGCTGCAGCAGCAAACAGATGTACCCTCATCCAACCTTCACTCTCTCGGACACAGCCAATTGCATCCGTGCAGCACCCGGCCAGGTCAAGGGCACTGCCGAGACTCAAACTCGGGTCTTTGCGGTGTTGGGCGAGCATATTTGACTTCTGTGCCACCTGTATGTGTGAACCACTTTCATCTTGCTAGTGGTCCGCCTATGTTCTTGAGCACCTTACCACTCTCCCTTCATCAATACTTCAAAGCTATGTAGACCCCTATCACCTCAAGACCCGCTTTGCTCTCTACAGCATCTGTGTGTTTTCCTGGTCCCACATGAGAGATATTCACTCTTTCCATGGTTCAAACAAAAAATGGAAGACTGTTCTGCAGTTCATAAATATCTACCTTCCTGCATAATAGAACCAGTAATGGTTTTATGGCCTACACATACATCTATCTTGACATAGTACAAAGTCAGCTTAATTCAGAGTTCCTCCAACGTTAACAAGTTTTGAATCTCCTATACATGTACGAGAAAAGTCAAATATACAGTGGTGCTTGAAAGTTTGTGAAACCTTTAGAATTATCTATATTTCTGCATAAGCATGACCCAAAATCTTCAGATTTCTTACAGTTCTAATAGTATACAACAAAATGAGAGAAATATATTATACATGGTAATTGATTTATTGAGGAAAATGTTCCGAAAGTACATATCTCTGAGTGGCAAAAGTATGCAAACCTTTGCTTTCAGTGTCTTTCCGTTCAGCCGAAACTCGATTCATGACTCACGATTCAGTACACAGTGATTCAGAGTCACAATAGCTCTCGCTCAGTTTCATCGTGTTCTTAGTGCAAATAAGCCGTGGGTCCTAATATGGCTGGTAATGACAGTCAACTGAAAGGAAAACAGTAACTGAATCCTAGAGATTCAGTTAGTTTAGCAGCTCTGTTAGCACCCTGAGTTCACCGATAGAGTAAGTGTTTTGCTTTTACTTTTCACTTTCAATCCATTGCTCACTAAATTACATGACATTTTTCAATATTTAATTTTAAAATAAGCTTTGCGTTACTGATTTACCCCAACTGTAGGTTAATTTTTAACTGTTCATTTGTAATAATTGCAGATATGATTGGGATATAGACTATATTTACATTATTCCTTATGTGAAGAATTTACTCAGTACTCGTCATTTTCGGTACACAACAAGCCTTCTGGAACGAATTAACAATGAGAACCAAGGTACCACGGTGTAATAGTATGATTTAACCTCACTGAAAGCAGTACAATTCGTTAATTTACCATGAATTGTTTTATGTTTCACTCTATATGCACATTACGTCAACACTGCTTTTATTATTATTTGCATTTTCCACACTATCGCAACTTTTCTGATTTGGGGTTGTACAGATGCACCATCACATTCAGCAGCTTTGTATAATTGAGAATAAAAATCCACAGCTCACATGCGTTCCTCTTCCATCCAAGGACAGACAACCCTTACGCAGATACAAAGCATGTACTGTAATTGAAGTAATTGTACCTTTTTCTCCACCTGAAGAAAAAAAAGCTGTGTGTCTCATCTCTCTTAGTACTTTATATCTAGCTCTTACTACCGCTGCTTTTCCTCAGTTCTGGAGATATGCTCCCACATCATGACTCAATTCTCCGAGATCTCCTCCCACGACTATCCTTTCCTCCCTCAGACATGGTCAGTTGTGCCTGCATGTACTGAACCCGGGTCCCTGAGGTGGTTGGCTGATGTATTTGACTGCTGCTCCCAAACACCCGATCTGCATCTTGAAAGAACTTTACATTAAACATCCAGTGTTTTGTTTTCCGAAGGTGTATAACGATAGACGCAACATAACTGTCTTAAACAATAACTGGAGGGAAAACATCTCTTGCAATGCTGATTAAAAATGTAAAACCGACCTAGGCACTGTGTAACCACTCTACCATTTGTGTGTAGGTAATGGATGGCTAGAACGACAACCTATAGCAAGTTAAAGCACTCCTCTATTTTCCTTCATATTCCATCAAATACAAGGCAATGCTATACTCCATTTCTGGTCAATTCTAACGTGCAGATCCAATCTCCCCTCAATAACGAGAGAAGCATTATATCTGTAATGAGCTAGCTCATGTCTTATTGACTACTTCAGCACTAACATTGTTACCATGACTCAATATTAATGGACCTTTCCAACACATCTCCCACTGAACCGAGTTATCATCACTATGCGCTCCAAATGCAGGACAATTACACTGATATTCTTATGCTTCATATATTCTAACAGTAACTCACATTTGCCTACCTCTCAAGCACCATTTACAGTGAGGTTTGAAAGTCTGTGAAGCCTTTAGAAGTTCTATATTTCTGCATACATAGGACCTAAACCATCACCAGATTTTCACAAACGTCCTAAAAGTAGATAAACTGAATCCTGCTGAACAAATGACGGGATACTATTATAAATGATCATTTATTTATTGAGGAAAATGATCCAATATTATGTACATGAGTGGCAAAAGTATGTGAACCTTTGCTGTCAGTATCTAGTGAGTCCATATGCAGCAATAACCGACTAAAAACTCGACTGTTCCTCTGTATAGAACAGCTTCAGTTGTTGGTGGGTTTCTTCACATGAACATCTCCCATGACATTTCCATTGGATTAAAGTCTAGCCTTTGACTTGGCCATTGTAACTAACTTCATAGCTACATAGATAGAGGGATGATCGATAGGTACACTGATATTAAACAACCCAACGCAGACTATAAAATATCTCTGCTACAATTTCATTACATAAAATCAGTGTGTCTTTGTAATAAAAAAGACAGAATGGACTTTTTTGTTCATATCTATACAACTTTCGCACATTTTTTAAACAACATACTATCATCCCCAACATTACTGTCATTACTGCAAAACCCTATGAATTCTGTAGCAAATTATACAAAAGGTAACACTTGTATACGTCGTAACTATGGAATCAGAAGAGCAAGTCAGCCATGTGAGAAGAGTAACATTTTGATGACTGGAAATGTGAGTAATTTAACCATTTATTCTTGATCACAGAGTAGCTTTATTCAGCGTCATCACAATTTACACCATTATAGCCACAGTTCACCCAAAAATTAAAATAAATAAATAATGTTCACATTATTTATATGTACATATAGTGCATCTTACGCTGGCTGTGGAATAGCTTTAACAAATCCATGACCTAGCATCTTTTTTGTTGAAAAAGTGGAAATTGTCATCCTCTCAACACGTCATTACCAATTACAAATATTTATTATTTAGAAATTATTATTATTTAATTCCATATTTAAATTCTATATAAGCTCAGTTGTAGCCATCATTAAGACTTTAAAGCATGTAAACATTATCTTGACATAATTAAAACAGAATTATTACTCATTTTTTCAAAGTTAAGATGGTAAAAAAGAGCCCCCTGTTGAAGAATCACCCTTATAAGCTTTGATTCCACCTAACTGTGCCCCACCTAACGTGCTCACAACTGCATGAACATGGAACATTAATCACAACCCTTAATAAGGCAAAACCGGTCTGAACTCAGCATTTTTGGCTTAATGTCTACAAAGTGTGTTAAATAAAAAATAAAATAAAACAACACAAACAATACACCTATTCATTTGTAATTCCATAGCCACCATAGAGGAGCAGGAGGATGTTTTTCTGTCTCACCTGGTACTCGTTGGGCCAGAAAGTGCTGACTGCCAGCTCCACCTGGTGCCACTGCTGCCCCTGTGACCCAGAAACATTCCAAACAGTGTTTCCGTGTGGCCCGCCGTTCACCTGAACGTACACGCTGAGACTGCCAGGGCTATGCCCATCGCGGCTGTACAGGAAATAACTGAACTGCACGCAGTGTGTGTCATTTTCACTCAGGGTGTGTAGCAACAGCTGGGCGTGCTGGCCTGATCCACGCTGGGACGAGTTCACCAACATATAGGAACCTGCACAGGAGAGAGAAAGACCGACTTTAATTTCATCTTTATTGCAAAACTGACAGGGAGCATTTCAGGTATTGCTAGCCTCGTCTCTTTTCTCTATCAAAAGCACATAAAACAAAAGTAATAAAGTCTGCCACTCTTGCTAAAATTTTATTCCGGGGTCAATTACTGGTGCTTTTAGTATGTGCTATGAGCCAGACTTCCACTCTCTTTTATTTACTCCCCCTTGGCACGCGGCAAGTTTTGCTTGACCTACTAATAAATCGTGACATTTTCTTTCAGTTTGAGCTGCTTCTGTACGCATTTTGATCAGTGATGTCGTTTTGAGCGAAGCACAGACGAAACAGGTTATCCAAATGTACTTCCAAAGATGGTTTCTATAGCAAAACTTCAGACAGTGTGAGCACTGTTTCCATCATTTCTCATAGGATAACATCCAGATCCTGCCTAAGTGTTTTCTTATAGGTTGCTAAATCAAGTCATCAACAGTTCACCCATGTCCAGTGCCAGTATTTGACACTGGTCTAACTTAGCTGGTTTGTTGTGGGAAGTTTCTCCTGCAGTGTGAAAGAAGTACCAGTATGTTGCCACAGAAAGAGTACACCATTAGTGGCGGTCATGACAGCCATTAACTGTGTACAGTATATAATCTTAGGCTGCAGTATAGTAGTTACTGAAAGGTTGTTACTGAAAGGGAAGAGAGCCACGACATATCGTGGATAGCTAATATTTTGTCAGTGTGAACACTTTATCATTTCTTATAGGAAAACAACCAAATCCCTCCTATTTTCAATAAACAGCATGATATGGTGAGGTGGGATGTACCACTGACGAAAATGGCACAATTGGTTGAACAAACAATGATTAATAAGTACTATAGGCTATTTATTTTTCACTGACAGATATAACTAGGTTTTTAATGGTTGCTAAACCAAGTCCTCAACAGTTCACTCATGTCCAGTGCCGATTCGATGTGGGAAATTCGCTTCTCCTGGGTGTGTAAGAGAAGTTCCAGTACTTTGCTACAGCCACAGAAAAGAGTACAACATTAGTGCCAGTGAAGTCAGCCATAAAGTGTATATATAAGCTTAGGTCGCAGTATAGTAATTACTGAAAGGGAAGAGAGCCAGGACAAGAGCTAAGCTAACCAAGCTTGATGGTGTAGTCTTGTGTGAAGTACAGACAATCTATGTTATCCAAACGTACTTTCTCAATATGCCCATCATTTCTTATAGGAAGTCAAGCAAATCTCAAACTATGGTTAATAAATACTACAAGCAAGTTACTTTCATTGACAGTTATAACTGTTTTTTGTGGTTGCTAAATCAAGTCCTCAACAGTTCACCCATGTCCAGTGTCAGTACTTGGCTTGGTCTAACTTAGGGATTTTGTTTTGGGAAGTGAGTTTCTCCTGCAGTGTACTGAATAGAGTACACCATTAGTGGTAGTCATGTCAGCCATGGAGTGTGTATATAAGTTGCAGAATAGTAGTTACTTAAAGGCTGTTACTGAAAGGGAAGAAAACCAGGATAAGAGCTAAGCATGATATGGAGAGGTGGAGCTGTACCAATGGGAAAAAATGGCAGAACAAACAATGGTTAATAATTATTATTGGCTAACATTTAACATTAACATTTACAGCATTTAGCAGACGCCCTTATCCAGAGTGACTTACAGTTGATACAGTCTTACAATCCAAGCAATTGTGGGTTAAGGGCCTTGCTCAAGGGCCCAACAGTGGCAGCTTTGCAGAGGTGGGATTTGAACCCTGGACCTTTTGGTCTATAGTCCAGTACCTTAACCGCTAGGATACCACAGTCTAGATATTTTTCAGTGACAGTAATAACTATTAATTAGTAGTCCTCAACAGTTCACCCGAATTCAGTGCCAGTATTTGACAAAAGTTTGACTTAGCTGGTTTGGGAAGTGAATTTCTACTGGAGTGTGAAAGAAGAACCAATACGTTGCCCCAGGCATAGAAAAAAATGCCATTAGCGGCAATTACGTCAGCCATATAGTGTGTATACAAGCTTAAGTTGCAATATAGTAGTTACTGAAAGGGAAGGGAGCCAGGACAAGAGCTAAGCTCATCAAGCTTGATGGTCTTGAGTCTGGAAGAAAAGGCTACTGCCAAAAGCAAACTGTGGTACCTTATGATTGGTTGATGACTGCCTTATGCACCCAAGAGTGATTAATTACATAGTCGATCAATTAACACATCAAAACACTTGCCTTTCCATCCACAGTCACAGCTTTGTTCCTAACTTAATACATATTGCATTTGCAGCAATTAATTTTTACCCTTTTGCTTTCCTGTCGCGTCTAACAATTCCTCCACTCTTGCTTCAGTACTTGGTTTGCAGCACACAAAGGGAAAGCAACTGGGCAATGTCTTTAAAGAAAAACCCATCCCAGCGCTGTGCCTCAGGCTCTCGAGTGACAAAATGTTTAACGAAGTCGGTAGTTTATACGCTGGCAAAACAAATTCTACTTTCGCTTTTTGTTAATAGACAGTTCAAAAATGCTACAGGAAGCATGGACTGAAACCAGCAAACGGTCACTCCACATGCTCTGAGCACTTCAGAATTCCAACAGAGACAGCAAGAGTGAGCGAGAGAGAAAGCGAGAGAGAGCAGGTGCAGACTGAGCAGTTCCTGTCCGTGTGTTGGATAATTAATCAGTGCAGCTGGAATAGGAGGCACATAAAGTACTGCCTGATCTCCTCATGGAATAGAGGGGACGTGAGAAGAAGGGAAAAAAAAAAAAAAAAAAAAAGAGTTAGACCAAGTCATCTGAGGCTCAAAAGTTATTTTTAAAACAGATTCAAACAGTCCAGAATTTTTCAATAAGTTAAGCTGAACCGCCAGACCTCTGAGACGCTCTGTCTGAAAGAGCGACTCTTTAACATTTCAGTGTAATTTGCATTAACATAATTTCCAATCACCTTCTCCCTTTCATAACTCATGAGTAGTGCAGTTCACGAGCCTAAAGTGCATAATGTTGGATCTGTGACCCTTATCGGGAAAAGTGGACGGAAAATGAGATGAGTCACTCATCTCAACTCAGCTAATATTCTCGGCTATGTAAAGTCTGAAATCGTTATCTCGCCCACGTCCATTTCATGGCTATTTTTGGCAAGAGGCGAGTTTGGCGACTTAACTAGGTTGTAAAAACAGACAAAGGGACATTCATACCTGATGCTGACATAATGTGTTTTACTGAGCAGCCCGTGTGATCGTACGATCACATTTATAATGTACTGTACATAAACATGTACAGTTTCTATTCATTTACGCAAATTTGAGAATGAATCTGTGATTGACGATTGTTTCTGGAACGCGACGAGCATGAAGTCCAGTCTGCGATGAACAACAGCATTATATGTAAATATAAGATAAGTTTGTTCACTCAGCCGTCATCTTGGTAACGCCAATTCTTTGGGCAGTTATTTCCAGCCATACAAGACCAGACTCCTATTTATTTGAATGGGCAGGGACCTATACATCCAAAATAGAAAGAGAAATGAACTTTTAAAATACATATTTAGAATCACCGGTATAACCTGACAAAAATGATATAAGATACTTGCATTGTTGGGTTCAAATAAAACCGAAAAATACGATTTTTTAAGCTTAATGTGGCTACTGCGCATGCGTGTCCCGCCACTACATAGGGGCCAAGCCTTGCCGCCCTCCTCTCCGGACACATTTACTAATATGCCGGTTGGTTCCTTCTAATGACGGGGCGGGGCTTCTCTACTACAGTTCCATTCATATTTTAACCAGTGATCAGTCTCCTCCACATATAATGGTATGAGCCATTGCTCCCACTATATTCTGTCCCAAATAAGTGTGTATTAGTGCAACAAAAATATGTCTGCGCCCACTATATCCTTTTGTTTGTTTTATTCAGTAGTTAAGTATGGCAAAATGCTAGAATAAATAGCAGACAGCACAGGTCATTTTACTGTATTTACTGCATTTACTTCATTTATGCACATGCTCTTATTTACAGCTAGAAAGATGCACATCGTTGGAAATGGGCTTTAAAAAAACTAACAGTTTAATAATCGTGTTTTTGTTTTAGGCAGTAATGGCAGTTGTGTTGTGTTGGAGAAAGATGGGGGCTGTGCGAGAAATTAAGTTGAGAGAGGTTATAATAAGCTCTCTGATAACAGGTACACTCCTCGTTCATTAATCATCCTGGCACAGTTATTAAACTTTTAATGTCTTCCAGGGGAGTAACTGAGCCTCCACTAACATACACACAGGTTCTTGTCCAGCTCCTACTGACCTTTTCCTTTGCCATAGCCAGAGGTGGTGGTGAATCTATTTATTTCATGACTGTACTTAAGTATTTTTTAGGTAGCTGTACTTTACTTGATCATATCTGAAAGTTAATGTGTACTTACTGCATTTCAAAAAAAAATCTCTACTTTTTACTCCTGTTTTGCAAAACAGGCTAGTTACTTTAGCTTTTATGAACCTACCCTCATCGACAAAAAAAAAAAAAAAGCACCCAGATTGCTGCAAACTCGGATTGCTGCAAACTCGACATGTAGTTATGTCTCAGGCAGATATGGAAATGATTACAGGTGTGGTCTGACTAGATATACCATCTTGCCACAAGAAAATTGCTATAAAAAAGGCTCTCAGATGCTACTTTTGGCTAGTGTACCTCTTGCTGAGTGATTACTGACTACTAAACATGCCTCTATGACAAATTAGCCCAAAACTGGGCCTGCAGATCTTCCACATACATAATTAAGCATATAACTTTCTAACACGTCTTAGTGCTCATCATAAGATGATCGACACCCAAAAATAACTGTATACACCTTACACTGTTTTTTTTAACACTACAGGTTTATCCATGTCCCTGGAACAGAATATTCTACTTCTCTGATTAATATATATTTTAAAACTATAAAATTTTATTCTTAGCACAAATAAGTCTCTATGAGTCCTAAAAAGCTTAGTTATATGAGCCAGCTGAAAGGAAATCAGAACACTGTTAGCTCAGCAGCTATGCTAGCACCACAAGTTCACCAAGAGTAAGTGTTTTGCTTTTACTTTTCACTTTCTATCCATTACTCACTAAATTACGTGAGATTTTTCAACACATATAAGCTTTGTGGTAATGATTTTGGCCAACTGTAGGTTAATGTCAATGTTTTAAACCTTAACTTACTTATCGTTACTTATTATACGCTATGCTTCAGTATGGACCGCTCTACCACACACTCGTTAAACTCATCAGTTCATGATACATTTAACTTATGATGGATTTGTCTGAACATATCCCCATTGTAAATCAGAAATCACTTGTACAATACAACGCCTTATACAGTCTAGATTATCTGGGGGTCTGGAAGACATTAATTCAATTCACATTACTCCTTATGGAAAAAAAATTGCTCTGTACTCTTCCTTTTCTCGCCAAGGCTTCTGGAACAAATGAATGACAAGAACCGAGGTACCACTCCATATACTCCATGCTTGACTTCTTCTTGAGAGAAACCTGTGGTCATAGGTGATTAATATAACTATCTTTTTATTGTACAGACCTATGCAGCCATGAAGTTACATAGTGTACTTTCAAACCTGAAAAGTAGTGCCTTCGCAGGGAGAACATTTCGAGTCTTGCATATACATGTCAAAATCTACTACTACTATTACCAGGTGTGTCTGCATAAGGCTGTAAGTGCTATTCTCTTTGGCCATCCCTCTTTTGTGCTACACCTATGTGATTTCGTTTTCCCGTGTCATTTTACCACCTCTATACCATGAACAAAAGAGGATCAGTAATGGCTAACATCACACGTACTGCAGTCCCAGTAAAATTGTAGAGGCTTCTGATGGCTCAGTTAGAAATGAAGACATCAAAGAAAAATGGAATCGAGATGTATTTTTGTCAGATCAATTTTAGATTTAAAAAAGTGTGTTAGCTAACAGCTGGCATCCCTTAACCTTAACCAAAGCTCTGTGCCTTTGTTATTTGGGAGCCTCGTGAATTCATGAATTTTAAATCTGAAACGATGCATCTTTTGGGAGACATTTAACTGCTTAGATGTCATTTCTAATCAAATAAAGGGCAGGTATAATGTGCTTTTGAGCTAAAGAGTCCGCCATCTGTGGAAGCAGATTATTCATGAGGGGAGTAAGACATATGGTAACAAGGTAGCTATGAAGTGAAGCAGATGGCAAACACCTTTCCCAAGGTGACCCGAGCCTTGGCATTTGATCCGCAAACCAGCACAGTGTTGTACATTTGAAAGGTAATTATACTGAGGAAGAAACTCTCTTTGACAGCGTATCACGCTGGCATTAACTTACCAGGTAGTGCGGAGCCAGGGCAATAGTGTTTGGAGTATGCTTTTCTCCTAGAAACTCAAACCAGGAAAAAGGTCTCGCTCACCTCTGTGAAATTAGGCGATGCTGACTGACTCCTAATGCAACAAAATGGCACCAAAGTGGCACGTGTCAAAAAGAGGACAGGCAAACGTTATCGCAGCAAAAATATTAAATGCCAAGCTCCCTCAGCTGTTGGCATCCTAATGTGAAATAACGCCAGCAAAACAGTATATCAGTGGCAAAGAATGACAGGCATGGTCCTTCAAAATATGCCTGACTAAATATTCTACATGGGGTCACAAGTACACTTCAGTCCCCAACACAAAAGACAGAAACATGACAGGGAGTAAAAACAAAGATAATAAAACATTAGGCTTTAATCAAAAGACAGCCTCAATGCTTTTATGCACATATTGGCTTCCTTGTGTACACCTGACGTGGTCCAGATCCTTTTGCACATCAGAGATTCTGAAAGACCGCACTGTCCATTACAGCATTACAACAATAATTTGGCAAATTGCATGGAAAATGCATCACGAGAGCCTCCTTCTATTGGAGTACATTTCTAAGAACCCACTTATCTCTCCTTTCATTCCATCTTTTTCTTACGCCTGCTGTAACAGACCAGTACGTGATATACACTCACCGACCTTGTCATTAAGTACACCTGCTCGACTGCTCGTTAACAAAATTTCTAATCAGCCAATCACATGGCAGAAGCTCAGTGCATTTAGGCATGCAGACATGGTCAAGACGACCGGCTGAAGCTCAAACCGAGCATCAGAATTGGTAAGAAAGGTGATTCAAGTGACTTTGAAGGTGGCATGGTTGTAGGTGATAGACAGGTCTGAATATTTCAGAAACTGATGATCTACTGGGATTTTCACACACGGCCATATCTAGGGTTTACAGAGAATGGTCCTTCAGAAGAAAATATCCAGTGAGGGTAGTTATCTCAGAGAAAATGCCTAGCTGATTCCAAAGATCAGAGGATTATGGCCAGACTGGATCAAACTGATATAAAGGCAAGCGTAACTCAAATAACCACTCGTTACAACTGGGGTATGCAGAAGATCATCTCCGAATGCACAACACGTCAAACCTTGAAGCAGATGTGCTACAGCAGCAAAAGACCACACCAGGTTCCACTGCTGTCAGCCAAAAACAGGCAACTGAGGCTACAACTCACACATGTTCTGCGGTGTTGCTATCAGTGTGTCAAGAGTGGGAGAAGAGGGTTGCATTGACAATCTAACACAATGGGCAGCACTTTGAACACATTTTATAAGTGGTTAACTCATGAAAGAATAAAGTTCCGTTAAAACAAAGAACACTATTGTTTTGCTTGTGAAATTCTCAATAAGTTTGATGTGGTACATGACCCTCTTCCCATTGGAAATAATAAAGTTGGATCTAAAATGGCCGACTTCAAAATGGCCGCCATGATCAAAACCCATCGTGAAAAGTTTTCCCCCTCCCATATACTAATGTGCCACAAACAGGAAGTTGATATCACCAACCATTCCCATTTTATTTAGGTGTATCCATATACCACCGTTCAAGATTGGTCTATTTTGATATTTTACTCCACCATGACTACTTTAAAAAGTGGAAATATCAGGACATTTGTATACAAACTGAATCCCAACAGAAACTCACTCATGCAGCACGAAAATGACCCTAAGCATACAAGTGGTTCTACCAAAGAACAGTTAAAGAAGAATAATAGTGAAAGTTTTTGCATGGCCGAGTTAAGGTCCTGACCTTAATCCAACAGAAATGTTGCGGAAGGTCCTGAAGCAAATTTCATCTGAGCAAACCCACCAACATCCCAGGGCTGAAGCAATTCTGTGCTAAAATTCCTATAAGTCAATGTGCAGGATTGAATAACATGCGTAGTTGCAGTTACTGCTGCACAAGTGGGTCACACCAGATACTGACCACACAGGTCATCATACATAAGCAGTATGTAATACTGGAATAGTTTCCTCAGTAATTAAAAACCAAGTGTCATTTTTGTGTTGTTTGTTTAATTATGATCCCTTAGTCTACTTTTAGCACTTGTGTGAGAATCTGATGACATATGCATATGGAAAAGATCAGGGTTTTTCAGGGAACCCAAATTTTTACACAAGTGGTCCATCCATCTGTTACAAAAACACAAAAGGAAGTACACTTTCTCGTGAGAAGTGTTCCTGTCTGTTATGTACATTTTTCTTCTGCTGTAGATTGCAAGAAGAGGGCTTTGTACAGATCTAGAACAGCGTTCATCGGTTTTGCGGCTTTGTATTCATTCGATTCAGAACAGAACCTCCCACTGTCCATTTATGTCACTGTGAAGGACAGCAGCAATAAAACACTTCTTCTACTCACAACGAGGTAGTCACCAGATATATGCCAATCCAGTTTTTTTGGGGGTGAGTTTTCAGCGCGCTGTCACATCTAAGCTGCACCACTTCTGATTCTTCCAGAGGGGAACAGTTTAACAATGCTATTAAGGTTTTATTTTTTTCTCTTATTACTCAGATCTCCCTGATGAAAAGAGTATTTGAGATGTATGCAGATTTACCTTGATGTCATCAGATTCTCAGCACATATAGCCCTGGGAACCCTAAAAAGCATTCCGGCTCACCCGAGTCCTGAGAGCTCAATTAGATGTCTGCTCATTAGCTTTTGGAGATGCATGATCGATTCTGGTGCATGGGAGTTGTACTTCGGCCCTGCATGAGCAGTCTGAGTGGCATGCTGGTCACTTTCCTTTGTGTTTAGAAACCCTGTATTTGTAGAGCAGTACCATCCTCACTGAAGCCTACATCTGTTGTGCCTTTTGATTGCTGTCTGGCATCAAGCGAGTTCCTTTCTTTAGCTCTTTGGTCTGAATATCACATTCTTCTGCAGTTTTTTCTAGCGATGCACAATCCGACATTATTTGCCGATTATATGATTTTTTTTTCAGTTATTGCCATTGGTGGGATATTAGAATTGTAGCCAATTTGATAACCAATATTTATTATATATTTACATTTGAACATTTGTTTTTCTGTGGCCTGTTACTCATTAAGAAAAACACTCATTGCTGAATGAATACATAGTTACATAGGTACATAGTTACAATCGTATGAAAAAGTTTGGGCACCCCTGATAATTTTCATGATTTTTCTTTATAAATCATTGGTTGTCCAGCTCAGCAATTTCAGGTAAATATATCATATAGCAGATGAACACCGTGATATTTGAGAAGTGAAATTAAGTTTATAGGTTTTACAGAAAGTGTGCAGTAATTATTAATCAATCAAAGGCAGGTGCATAAATTTGGGCACCCTTGTCATTTGAATACCTTTAGCACTAATTATTGGAACACAAAATATGTTTTGTAAGCTCACTGACCCTTGATCTACATACACAAGTGAGTCCAACTATGATAAAGGGTTAAGGTGGCCAATTGGAAGTTTTTCTCCTCTTTGCATCTTCTCTGAAGAGTGGCAATATGGGAGCCTCAAAACAACTCTCAAATGGCCTGAAAACAAAGGTTGTTCAACATCATGGTTCAGGGAAAGGGAAAAGCTCTCTCAGAGATTTCAGCTGTCAGTTTCCACTGTGAGGAACATAGTGAGGCAATGGAAGACCACAGGCACAGTTCTAGTTAAGGAACTCCCGAAGTGGCAGACCAAGAAAAATCTCAGATAGCAGAGGCGAAGGATGGGTGAGAACAGTCATAGTCAAGCCACAGACCACCTCCAAAGACCTACAACCTCATCTTGAGGCAGATGGTGTCACTGTTCATCGTTCAACTATACAGCGCACTTTGCACAAGGAGAGGCTGTATGGGAGAGTAATGCAGAAGAAGCCTTTTCTGCAGACACGCCACAAACAGAGTCACTTGAGGTGTGCTACAGCACATTTGGACAATCCAGCTTAAATTTTGGAATAAAGTGCTGTGTACTGATGAAAACTAAAATTGAGTTATTTGGACATAACAAGGAGCGGAAAAAAAACACAGCATCCCAGACAAACACTTGCTACCCACAGTAAAAATTTGGTGGCGGTTCCATCATGCTGTGGGACTGTGTGGCCAGTGCAGCTACTAGGAATCTTGTTAAAGTTGAGGGTGCATGGATTCCAGTTAATATCTCCAGATTCTTGAGAACAATGTTCAAGAATCAGTGACAAAGTTGCACCGAGGCCAACGACCCAAACCCTGCTCAAAATCTACTAAGGCATTCATGCAGAGGAACCAGTACAACGTTCTGGAATGGCCATCTCAGTCCCTAGACATGGATATACTGAAAATGTGGGCTGTCCATGCTCGGAAACCATCAAACCTGACTGAACTGGAGATGTTTCTAAAGAAGAATGGGTCCAAAGCACCTTCAACCAGAATCCAGACTGGAAGCTGTAGGAAGCGTTTAGCGGCTGTTATTTCTACAAAAGGAGGATCTACTAAATATTGATGTTATTTTTCTGTTGGAGTGCCCCAAATTTATGCACCCTGCCCCTAATTTTGGTTTGAATAATTACTGCACACTTTCTGTAAATCCTATAAACTTCATTTCACTTCTCAAATATCACTGTGTTCATCTGCTATATGATATATTTAACTCAAGTTGCTGATCTGAACAACCAATGATTTATAAACTAAAATCATGAAAATGATCAGGGGTGCCCAAACTTTTTCATACGACTGTATATTCTTTCTTTTGTCATCTCCAGCTTAAGCTCTATTATACACTTAACTGTTCTTGTTGCTATACCAATTCAAGGCAAAAAAAGGTTCTTAACTTTTTAAAGGACAGTTAGAAAATGAAATGGAACAAAACCATAAGGGAACTGCACCTTATGTATACAGTAATCGTCATGTCTGATTTACCTGTTTTATTGCTTATTATTTTATTGCTAAAATGAATTACTGATCTAGTTTTTAACAACAATTCATATAGAAATTATAATGTGAACTTTTTTTATGCAGAAAGGTTAATCAGTTTTTAACATGGGTATCGGGAACAATAATGTAGTTATCATATTGGCCCAAGAAATTCAATGTCGGTGCATCCCTAGTTTTTTTCCCTTTCTGCTAGAGTCCCTAAGACTATCAACAACGTTATTCGATGACAGAAAAACACCAATTGAAATTTCCTTGGCCGATTCCGATTTGCGCTTGAACATATGAAGAGTCTATTCTGATTTTGGCCGATTCCAATTGACTTTCTGTCTAAGAATCGTAATGACAAAATAAGGAATCAATTATTATCAACTTTTATTTTAATGGAAACTTATTAATTGCTAAAGAAAGATAGTAGGGGCTGCTGGCTTCTGCCTGGCTCTATGCACTTGCTGGCTTTAGCCTGAACCTCTTTGCCTTTGTTTGCTTTTGTTTTGCCAAATTCCACATATTCAGTGGGGATCAGTGTTTTAAACATCTTATCAAATTCGTTGTTCCTCCAAAGCTTATTTTGATGGGTTTAGAGAGTTTTTGTGTAGATTTTTTTTGTTTGTTTGTATGACTTTCCGCTACTTAATTGGAATAAGCTGTAAATGTTGTTTTTAAGTCTATGTGCCTGTCCTATTGTCAGTAGTACTGCTTTATTTGTCCACCACTGCTTTAAGTGGCAGAAGTATGAGAGCCTCTAACAGTTAATTTGAAGGTGAAATTAGAGTCAGGTGTTTTCAATCAATGGGATGACAATCAGGTGTGAGTGGGCACCCTGTTTTATTTAAAGAACAGGGTTCTATCAAAGTCTGCTCTTCACAACACATTTGTGGAAGTGTATCATGGCACGAACAAAAGAGATTTCTGAGTGACCTCCGAAAAAGAGTTGTTGATGCTCATCAGGCTGGAAAAGGTTACAAAACCATCTCTAAAGAGTTTGGACTCCACCAATCCACAGTCAGACAGATTGTGTACAAATGGAGGAAATTCAAGACCATTGTTAACCCTCCCCAGGAGTGGTCAACCAACAAAGATCACTTCAAGAGCAAGGCGTGTAATAGTTGGTGAGGTCACAAAGGATGCCAGGGTTACTTCTAAGCAATTGAAGACCTCTCTCACATTGGCTAATGTTAATGTTCATGAGTCCACCATCAGAAGAACAGCAATGGTGTGCATGGCAGGGTTGCAAGGAGAAAGCCACTGCTCTCCAAAAAGAACATTGCTGCTCGTCTGCAGTTTGCTAAAGATCACGTGGACAAGCCAGAAGGCTATTGGAAGAATGTTTTGTGGATGGATGAGACCAAAATAGAAGTTTTTGGTTTAAAAGAAAAGCATTATATATGGAGAAAGGAAAAAATGGTGGTGGTAGTATCATGGTTTGGGCCTGTTTTGCTGCATCTGGGCCAGGACGGCTTGCCATCATTGATGGAACAATAAATTCAGAATTATAACAGAGAATTCTAAAGGAAAATGTCAGGACATCTGTCCATGAACTGAATCTCAAGAGAAGGTGGGTCATGCAGCAAGACAACGACTCTAAGCACATGAGTCGTAAAGAAGAATAAAGTTCATGTTTTGGAATGGCCAAGTCAAAGTCCTGACCTTAATCCAATCGAAATGTTGTGGAAGGACCTGAAGCGAGCAGCTAATGTGAGGAAACCCACCAACATCCCAGAGCTGAAGCTGTTCTGTACGGAGGAATGGGCTGAAATTCCTCCAAGCCGGTGTGCAGGACTGATCAACAGCTACAGGAAACTTTAGTTGCAGTTATTGCTGCACAGGGGGGTCACACCAGATACTGAAAGCAAAGGTTCACATACGTCTGCCACTCACTAATGTGTAATATTGGATCAATTTCCTCAATAAATAAATGACCAAGTATAATGTTGTTGTCTCAGTTGTTTAACTGGGTTCTCTTTATGTACTTTTGGGACTTGTGTGAAAATCTGATGATGTTTTAGGTCATATTTATGCAGAAATATAGAAAATTCTAAATAGTTCACAAACTTTCAAGCACCACTGTACCTGTATACAATTTCAGACCCATCCCATTTCTCTCCCTACGCTTACTTCTGCCTTCAAAGGACTTTAGATTGGCTTAGAACGTAAGAATCTGTTTCGACACAAATTGAGAGACACGTTTCCTCAAAGTTCATTAAGCTTCATTTCCATTTCATGACACTTATGTAGTCCTTTGAAAAAAGTGTTTTTTGCATAAATTCTTAATCACATTGAATGCCTAGCAATATTGTAAGTTCTTATTATTATTGCATGTTTTCCCTTATCATCTGCAACTAACATGTGTCAGAATGATGAGCAGCAGGAACAGCCCAGTGGGTACATCATCCTACATGGCTCCCTTGTGGCATTTTTCTATTTTTCTTTTTCTACAGCAGGCTGCTTAATTATACCCTGCTATGCTTTTCCTCTCTCTCTCTCTCTCTCTCTCTATCTCTCTATCTCTCTCTCTCTCTCTCTCTCTATATATATATATATATATATATATATAATATACATATACATATACATATACATCTCATACCCTCCTTCCTCTTCACCTCCCTTTCAGGTCTTATCTAGGCTTGCTCAATTTGGGATTGGACATAGTGGGGCAAAAAAGCATTTAGTCAGTCGCTGAATGTGCAAGTTCTACTTAGAAAGATGAGAGAGGTCTGTAATTTTCATCATAGGTACACTTCAACTATGACAGACAAAATGAGGGGGAAAAAATCCAGGAAATCACATTGTAGGATTTTTAAAGAATGTAATTATAAATCATGGTGGGAAATAAGTATTTGGTCACCCACAAACAAGCAAGATTTCTGACTCTCACAGACCTGTAACTTCTTCTTTAAGAAGCTCTACTGTCCTCCACTCGTTACCTGTATTAATGGCAGCTGTTTGACCTCGTTATCTGTATAAAAGACACCTGTCCACAGCCTCAAACAGTCAGACTCCAAACTCAACCATGGCCAAGACCAAAGAGCTGTCGAAGGACACCAGGAAGAAAATTGTAGACCTGCACCAGGCTGGGAAGAGTGAATGTACAAATAAGCAAGGCAGGTTGGTGTGAATGAATCAACTGTGGGAGCAATTGTAAGACATACAAGACCATTGATAATCTCCCTCAATCTGGGGCCTCGGAGAGCATATGGATGATCCAGAAGAGGATTGAGAGAATATCATGTGGTCAGATGAAACCAAAATAGAACTTTTTGGTAAAAACTCAACTGGAGGAAAAAGGATGTCGAGTTGCATCCCAAGAACACCATACCTACTGTGAAGCATGGGGGTGGAAACATCATGCTTTGGGGCTGTTTTTCTGCAAAGGGGACAGGACGACTGATCCGTGTTAAGGGAAGAACGAACGGGGCCATGTATCATGAGATTTTAAGCCAAAACCTCCTTCCATCAGTGAGAGCATTGGAGATGGAACGTGGCTGGGTCTCCCAGCATGACAATGATCCCAAACACACCGCTTGGGCAACGAAGAAGTGGCTCCGTAAAAAGCATTTCAAGGTCCCGGGTCCAAGGGCCTAGCCAGTCTCCAGATTTCAACCCCATAGAAAATGTCTGGAGGGAGTTGAAAGTCCATGTTGCCCCAAAACATCACTGCTCTAGAGGAGATCTGCATGGAGGAATGGGCCAAAATACCAGCTACAGTGTGTGCCAACCTGGTGAAGTCTTACAGGAAACTTTTAACCTCTGTCATTGCCAACAAAGGTTATGTTACAAAGTATTGAGTTGAACCAAATTTATTGACCAAATACTTATTTTCCACCATCATTTACGATTAAATTCTTTAGAAATCCTACAGTGTGATTTCCTGCATTTTTTTTTTCTCATTTTGTCTCTCATAGTTGAAGTGTACCTATGATGAAAATTACAGACCTCTCTCATCTTTCTAAGTAGGAGAACTTGTACAATCAGTGGCTGACTAAATACTTTTTTGCCCCACTGTGGATATTACGAGATAATCTAAAATTTTAAAGTTGCTAAATCTGACTTGACTTGATCTCCACTTACTTTGTAGGTTAGTTGGTTCGTGTTCCTGGCGCCTTTTATTCCTGTCACTCTTTTGGCTCTTGTTATGGTTTGTCCATTTCATTTGCTGTGCCCTGTCTTGTGCTGTGCTTGGATTTGCTATCCGTGTCCATCTGCATTCATGTTCCCTGTTAATTGTTAGTGTTAGCTCTTTGTTTGTATCTGCTTTCTTTGTCTGTATCTGAATTGTTCCACGTTAGTGTTTGTATTAGCATTGCTTAGCCTTGTCTGTTGTCTTTGTCAGCCTGGTCACCTAGTCTCTCTCTGTTGATGCTCTGTACCTAACCTCGTCTGCGCTCCATCTCTGTATTCACCAAGTCTTTCGCTAATAAAACCTCACTTGCACTTACGTCTGCCTCTGGCCTCATTCCCTGTTCTGAGCGTGACAACATGTCCTTCATGTTCATGTACTTTAAATCATCCCAGCTCTTATGCAGGGAAATCAAATAATCAGATAGCAGTTCTAAGCAGGAATAAAAAGACACTAGAGAAAGAAATGCCAAAGAACAAAGGATACAATAATTGGAGAATCCTGTTTCTGAGTTTACTGAAAATAAAGACGTGAGCAAAAATGAGAACCTTGAATGAAGGAACATGAGCTGTCAACAGAGGGCTGCCATTGAAAGAGTTTTCTTTTTGGAGTCGACGCTAAAACAAATCACACAAAAATCGCGCCTACATAAATAAATCATCATAGTCATGGATGACTTGCAGATATACAGTACTGCGCAAAAGTCTTAGACCACCCTTATATTTTTTGCTTTAGGAATGGTATATTAACCATATATAACATTGTTGACAATTGGACCCAAAAATTTCATACATTAATTCGTCACTCCATAATACTCGTCCACTGAGCTTCATTCCAGACTTTGTGACCATGAGCATATCTTTTAGCCTTTTCAACCTGAACCCCTTCCGAAAAACTGGTCAACCTGGCATCCCAATGAAGCTGCCCAATGCTCACGTGTAAGGGTAAATAGTTACACTAAATACTTTCCAATGTAGCCCATAGAAACCATTTTTTCTCATTATTTCAGTTAATACTGTATACAAATTTCCTTTATTTTCTGGTTGTATTCTAATAAAGTAACTAAGAAATAATTATACATGTTCATTATGTCTAATCTAAAGGTGGACTAAGACTTTTGCACAGTACTGGACTTGCATAAGGCTGCTGTAATTACATGACAGATCCTTAAGTGTTTGTTATTCATTAGAAGGATTTATGACCTAATAACGTCCCGTAGTGCCACTTCCTATTCATTTTTACAAATTACAAACTTTAAATTTCTAACATTATGGCAAAATTAATTCCAGCACTGAATGGCCATGCCAGTGCTCAGACATTTAATCAACTAAGATAATGCAGGACGACACGGAAAGACCTTTTCATACAATAAATCTCTGAATGGTCTACAAGTTTGACCCACAGCTACAGGAAATGATATAGCTGCTGAAAGATCATCTACTTATTAAATACAAGCGTTTGCATCACCCTTACAGTCCAGGCGTTGAATGATTAATTAGTGTGCTCAATAAAGAAATGACAAGTATAAATGTCTATGTGTTTTTTAATTTAGGCAAAATGTGTATAAATATTATTATGACAATTATTAAAGATTAAGCTGAAAATTTTGGTCATTTCTAAAGGTTTACAAAGTCCTTGAAACACTAATTAGAGTCACTTACCAATGTCAGGTTATGCCTGATTTTTCAGCACTTTATTATAAAATAAGCTTTGTGTTAATGTTTTGGTCAACTGTAGGTTAATGTAAGTGTTTTAAATTACTTATTAAATTACTTATTACTTGTCATAGGCTCTGCTATTATACGGTATAGACCGCTCTACCTAGTATTACATATTAGTGAGTGGCAAAAGTATGTGACCCTTTGCTTTCAGTATCTAGTGTGACCCCCCCTGAGCAGCAATAACTGCAACTAAACGTTTCCTGTAACTGTTGTTCAGTCTTGCACACCGGCTTGGAGGAATTTTCTGGGATGTTGGTGGGTTTCCTCACATTAGCTGCTCGCTTCAGGTTCTTCCACAACATTTCCATTGGATTAAGGTCAGGACTTTGACTTGGCCATTCCAAAACATTAATTTTATTCTTCTATAGCCATTCTTTGGTAGAACGGCTTGTGTGCTTAGGGTTGTTGTCTTGCTGCATGACCCACCTTCTCTTGAGATTCAGTTCATGGACAGATGTCCTGACATTTTCCTTTAGAATTCTCTGATATAATTCTGAATTCAATGTTCCATCAATGATGGCCCAGATGCAGCAAAACAGGCCCAAACCATGATACTACCACCACCATGTTTCACAGATGGGATAAGGTTCTTCTGCTGAAATGCAGTGTTTTCCTTTCTCCAAACATAACGCTTTTCTTTTAAACCAAAAAGTTCTATTTTGGTTTCACAAATCATTCTTCCAATAGCCTTCTGGCTTGTCCATGTGATCTTTAGCAGATGAGCAGCAATGTTCTTTTTGGAGAGCTGTGGCTTTCTCCTTGCAACCCTGCCATGAACACCATTGTTGTTCAGTGTTCTTCTGATGGTGGGACAGAGGCCTTCAGTTGCTTAGAAGTTACCCTGGGCTCCTTTGTGACCTCGCCAACTATTACACACCTTGCTCTTGGAGTGATCTTTGTTGGTCAACCACTCCTGGAGAGGGTAACAATGGTCTTGAATTTCCTCGATTTGTACACAATCTGTCTGACTATGGACAACTCTTTAGAGATGGTTTTGCAACCTTTTCCAGCCTGATGAGCATCAACAACTCTTTTTCGGAGGTCCTCAGAAATCTCCTTTGTTCATGCCATGATACACTTCCACAAATGTGTTGTGAAGAGCAGACTTTGATAGATCCCTGTCCATTAAATAAAACAGGGTGCCCACTCACACCTGATTGTCATCCCATTGATTGAAAACACCTGACTCTAAATTCACCATCAAATGAACTGCTAATCCTAGAGGTTCACATACTTTTGCTACTCACTATTATGCAATATTGGATCATTTTCCTCAGTAAATAAAGAATAAAGTATAAGTATAATATTTTTGTCTCATTTGTTTAACTGGGTTCTCTTTATCTACTTTTAGCAGTTGAGTGAAAATCTGATGATGTTTTAGGTCATATTTATGCAGAAATATAGAAAATTCTAAAGGGTTCGCAAACTTTCAAGCACCACTGTAATGCCTTATACAGTGTGGATTTTCTGGGGGTCTGGAATGGATTAAGTCAATTTACATTATTTCTTAGGAGAAAATTTTTTTGGTTCTCTCTAAACCCTTTGGAAAAAGGTCTCAACTACAGTTGTGGGCTACACATCATATTTTCACCTATTTTATCTCTTCAAAGAAGAAAATTGACCTAAAGTGAGTATTTTACACGATAGTTCATTCAGTGTGAGTAATCCTATCTGAATAGCTTGGAAAAACAAATTTGCCTTCATTTAAATTTAGAGACAGACTAATCTGGTAGAACTGTGGCTGTACTGCTTGGCACATAAACACATAAGCAAATAAACAAAAATATAATGAAATCCATAAAAGCTAATAAGGCATTATCTATTTACTGTGGCATTAAGAGATTATGGCCTATTTGTGGTGGCACGAATTCCCATTCCACCACAAAGAGAAAGATCCGGAGTCACAACCTGCTACATTACCATATTTAGAGTGGCAAGACGTGGAGAAGCCAGCAGGGCCAACTTCATATTTTTCGAAAATATTTTGTCAGGCACCTCCGTCAGACATGACACCTATGGGTCACTAAGCTTTGCTTTTCCATCTTTCAAACAGTGGCAGGGTGAACGCAGCGAGCACCATTTTAATCAGTGCTTTAAATCAACACATTTTCATCCCTTTATGAGTGCTGGTTAGGAGCCTGGCAGCTCTCTGAGGTATAATTGCACTGGCTTGTGTGTCAAATCAGCCTTGATTAATGTATACTTACGAGTTTCTTCCTATTCACCTATGTGCAGCTGTGCAAGTATAACTGTCTTTCTCTACACCAAATCTTAGAGAGGCACATGGCTGTCTTCCAACGGTACTTCAGATTTTTATTGATATATTGTTAGAGCTGCAGCTGTATAAGATCAGACTAAATAGGTGTTACTCAGTCAATGTAAAAAACCATGTGCATCCACAAAATCAGAAAAAGTTGAGATAGTATAGAAAATGCAAATAAAATTTTTTACTTTACTTACTTTGACTCTTATTTCATTGTAGACAGTATGACCCCTAGATATTTCATGTATTGCCTGGTCAACTTAAGTTCATTTACTAATATACATCCATACATGTATTTCAATGACATAAAAAAAAAAAAAAAAAAAAACTAAAATTAAACAATTAGGATTAGAGGATCTCCAGTTTGTTGACAATGGTGTGAGAAACTTATTGAAATGTTTAAATAAAAATGGGAAGGAATTTGACATGATTAGTGCTCCTTCTATAGTGCACAAAATGATTAAATTATTGAAGGAATTTAGGGAAATTGCAGTGCCTAACCTGAACTCTTGATCCCTGATCCCTCAGACGGCACCGCATCAAGAACCATCATTCATCAATAGAACCACATACAATAGGGAGTTACATTCACAAATGCCACTTAAAACTTTACTGTGCAAAAAAGAGCCTAATGTTAATCATGTACAGAAGCGGCATTGACTTCTCTGTTCTCGGATGCATCTGGGATGGACCATCACCCAGTGGAAATGAATCAGACAAGTGAGTATTCCAGAGATCTTTTTTTTTTTTTTTTTTTTTTTTTTGAAGAAATGGATGCCGTGTGGTCCAGACCAAAACAGCATTACTTCTTTTGAAAAAAGAAGTAAACAATGGAAAAACATGACATCACATTGTATCAGGCCATGGATATGATACCCATAAATATGGTTGAAAATTATGGTTTTAATCGACTTTTATGAATCCCAGAAGTTGAATCTGTTCATCTGGACATAGATTTTGTTGGAGAAACGTTTCGTCACTCATCTAAGTGACATCTTCAGTCTCAGCAGTTGGAAAAAAAGTTTCTCACATTAAGCAGGCTCTGGGCAAATGTGGTTATCCCAACTGGGCCTTTGTCAAAGCCGGTAAGATGCCCAAACAGTGCTCCAGCAGATCGACGAGAGAACAACAACCGCAGTCTAAGCGTAAACCAGTGGTGATTCCATATGTGGCAGGAACATCGGAACAATTGAGACGCATATTTGCCAAACACCGTGTCTCAGTGGCCTTCAAACCCCAAAGCACGCTATGCCAGAAACTGGTCCACCCCAAGGATAGGGTCCCCCAGCACAAACAGAGTAATGTAGTGTATGTTGTTAACGGGAGGATTGCCAGGAATTGTACATCGGGGAAACCAAACAGCCACTGGCGAAACGGATGGCACAACATAGAAGAGCTACCTCATCAGGTCAGAACTCTGCGGTTTACACCCACCTACAGGCCAGTGGCCACTCTTTCAAGGATGAAGACGTGCAGATCCTTGATAGGGAGGAACGATGGTTTGAACGCGGAGTAAAAGAAGCCATTTTTGTAAAAAGGGAATGTCCATCCCTGAACCAAGAAGGGGGTCTCAGAGTACACCTCTCACCATCTTACAATGGAGCCATCACAGCCCTTCCCCAATCCTGTGTGAATGGAACATGTGGCCATTGTCGTTAATGGCTATGTCAAGCTGCATATAAAACTGATCACCGATCCCATTGTTATGCAATGGTGCTGGTACCAGTCATTATGCAAAGGTGCTGTATATAAGATTGGGGAAGTTTTCCAACTGCTGAGACTGAAGAAGTCACTTAGATGAGTGACGAAACGTTTCTCCGACAAAATCTATGTCCAGATGAACAGATTCAACTTCTGGGATTTTCTTACCTGGATCATTAAGCATGCATCAAGACGACTTTTATGAATATTCATTACAAATATAATTCTTACACATTAACCTATCTAATGTACACAAAATGCAGATGACAGAATAAAAAATTCAGGGTTTTTTGCCACTAATGGTCTGGACTTTTGTGCACTTTATTAAAGTTTCAAAGGAGTGCCCAAGTGCACTCTGTTATTTCTTTTCGTTCATTGTATTATTGTCAAGGCCGCAGCAGCCTTTTCAAGCGCCCTGGCCCCTACATTTAAGATCACTTGCTCTCTCGCAGCATAGTATAGCTGCTTCTAAATGATCTGATACGCCAGTTTCCTCCTTACCTGTCACCTATTCTCCCATTGTGCGTCAATAAAGTATTGTAGATTTCGTTGCCATCCTGCATTTTTCCCTTCTCTGTGTGCCAGTGATACAATTATTCTGCTAGATTTTTATTAGTAGAGAAAGAACACACCACCACCATGAACCACCCCACCAAACAGTATGTGATCTGTGGGGGTCCTGACCATTAGAGAACAGAGTAAAGGAGACTAACAAAATATGTAGAGAAACAGATGGACTACAGTCTTTTATATGGTAAAGCGAATTGATGAAATGGACATAGAGTTTAGAAACAAGGAACTGTACTTATTAAAGTGCACTCTTGAACAGTGTGTGACCATAGTCATAGTCTCTCTCCCTCTTTAACAAATGCAAATGTAGTCACGCATTATACCCATTCTCTTGTTACCTACATCTCGGTACCCTTCAACCTTTATCTGGAAATGTCTGGCACACGTGTGATCACAGATGGGTCTCATCAGCTGAATCTAAATGCCACCAGTAGTGAGGTGCTATATAGCTCTGGAGATGTTCTGACATTAACAGCCTGTCATCTTCATGAAGAACTGTAGAATAAAACTCAGTAGTCACTGCAAGATTCTTTGGAGTATTTCCTGACAACCAGCTATCATTTTGCTCTTGTGCAGTTAAACTGACCCAGTCAGGTAGGTTTCTCTTGTACAACATCATGAGTTCGTCTTCATGAAGGTCTAGTGGTCGACTGATATGGGTTTTTTAATGGCCGATGCCAATACTTACAGAGCAGGGAGACTGATGGCTGATAAAAAGTGCCGAACTTATAAAGCTAATAATAATAAATTAGAGAAAAAATAGCTGAACCTAAATGAACATTTATTTAAGCTATAAATGCATGGTCTCTGTTTGCACTCTCTTTTTTACAAATGAAAAAAAGGTTTTATTGCACTTAAGAATAACCAGATAACAGCATCTTCTTTCTGGAAAGAAAACAATACATCTTTTTGTTTTTAATCTCAGTCCCAGTTAAGAGCAGCAAGTTGTAATGCTGGAAACAAAGTTTTTATCGTCTCATAAATGGCCCCGCCCCCACTGAATGTTCTCTCACAATATGTGTTTTTAGTTACTCAGTAGTCCCAGTTTCTGCAAGTTGTAATGTAATATAACGTTTCTCTGTATTTTTCCCATTATGTTTGAATATTGCCTCATGCAGATATCAGCCAACGCCGATCATCTCAAAATGGTATTAGTCAACCCGATTAATCTGTCTATCTCTAGACTGTACTACACTTTTTATTTTATTTTATTGATGCTTACCCTATCTGAATTCACTAATCCCATTTAGTACATACCTCGTACACTATGGGCCTTATGACAACGCTTAAATTTTATTTCAGTGTTGCTGGGGTGGGCAATAAACAGTAAAATTTCCCAAGAAATATTCCTGAGGGGGGCGCTGAAGGTGATGTATTAAATTTATACATAGGCTACAGGTTTTAGTATGTTCAAATACCAAGAATGGCCTGTAGATGGCACACTATATAATATAGTAAGTAGTGCAATCTCCTCTAACAGATTCTTATTTGAGAACCATCACCAGAATGTGCACTTCAGTCATTAAATATGTGTCTAACCTCAGAGTCTGAAACATTAGCTATACAAGAACATATTTTGAGCATAGTACAGTTAAAAGCAGAATTGTTACTTCAATGGCTAACTGAATCAAACTAGAAATATTTACTGATTGTAGTAATCTTTAAAAACAAGCTATGGACAACTATTCCACAAAATGTAGGGTAACAAATATGTACAGTACTCTATAATTTATAAATTGTAACAATATAAAATAAAATGCCTGGGTTTGGGCGATGACATGCATTGGACCAAACCACTGTGAGGCATATGAGGGGGAAATGCCATCCTTCAAAGCTTAAAAACTATTCTATAATTAACACAAATTCTTTCAATGCATACTACTACACATTATTTAAAATTATATAGTTATGTTTACAATAACTATATTTGGGGACAAGTCGCATGACTAGACCTAACCCACCATTCTTCAAGACACCAGAACGATACAATTCTCTATTTTCCACTTGCTGATTGCACAGCTCTTATCTTAAAGACCCAGGTCTTAATTAAGCAAGAAAACAATTGGGTTTCTGCACCACCCTCTGTTATACTCTGATGTTCCCTACCAGTAGTAACTCCTGTCTGACATAGTTTCAACCTAATTGCATTCTTATTTTGTGTATTATTCGTGTTTATTGAGGAAAAAGCCACCAAAGACACAACAAATCACTTCACTTGATTACTCTGAAAAATTCTGTAAATAAGACCAAAGAGAACTGTTCAGGGAACTGTAGGATAATACTGATTTTAACATTAAGTATGACAACTTCTTATTGCTAATTGTAATAGTGCAAACAACCAGGGTAAAATGTGCTTGTGTAAGCAAAGATTACATTGGCTAGATTTTGGTAAAAGCTGACCAACACTTGGAAAGGAAGCACTGCAAAGAGTAGGCTGAAAGCCAGATAGCACATTGACAGCACATGGGCGCTGTGATGAAAACGTAATGTTTTTCTAACGCTCTAATTCCTCTCATGGTTTCTTATAGTGTAAACTAATTGAGCAAAGTGAGGATAAGAGTCTGTTAAATACTAAATGAGCTCACCATCACCTCGAAAGGAAGCACCACAAAGAGTATGCTGAAAGCCAGATAGCACAGTGACAGCACATTTGCGCAGGGGTGAAAAAGTAATGTTTTTCTAACACCATAATTGCTCTCCGGCATTCTTATAGTAAACTATTTGTCCTAAGCCATCAAGGACACTACAGTGCACTTCACGACATCACTCTGGATAGGAATCTGCTAAATACTAAATGAGCTCACCACCACCTCGAAAGGAAGCACCACCAAGAGACCACAGGGGCAGTACATGGTTGCAGTGGTGAAAAAGTAATCCTCGTTACCCGTTGCAAGTGACTTTCTAATACTGCAATTCCTCTCACGCATTCTTGTTGTGTAGACTGTTTGTGCCAAGTTAGGATACAGCCACCAAGGACATTACAAAGCACTTAATGACATCACTGTGGATAAGAGCCTGCCAAATGAGACCACAATGAAGTATCTTAAGAGAGCTGTTGGAGAAGATGAATATTAATATTGATATTAACATTAAATATGACAACTTAATAGGCTAATGCTGATTAGAATAATGCAATAATGTGGTGTGCAATGTGCAAAGAATGCAACTTCTCTTGTTAATAGCAGCAGAAACAGCACATGCAGCTCTTAGCAAAGATTATACTGGGTAGAAGTAAGTTACTGGGTAGGTCGAAAGCCAGACAGCACAGGGACACCACATGGGTGCAGTGATGAAAAAGTAGGTTTTTTAATGCTGAAATTCCCCTCATGCATTCTTATAGTGTAAAAGAAAATACAGTCACCAAGGCCGCTACAAAGCACTGGATAAGAGTCTGCTAAATGGGAATACAATGAAGTATCTTAAGAGAACTGTTGGATAAGATAAATATTAATATTACCATTAAATTTGACAACTTAATAACGCTGATTAGAATAATGCAAGCAACCAATATAAAATGTGCTGTGGTTTGCACTGTACTAAGAACACAAGTTTTCATTTTAATAACAGCAGAAACAGCAAATGCATATCTAAGCAAAGACTGCATTGGGTAAGAACTCACCTCTCACTAATACACAGGGGTGTAATGATACGGAGTTCGCTATTTGATTTTCTCACTATTACCGATTTTACATTCTTTAAAAAAAGACAAACAATGCTAAACAATGCATATTTTGTCTTAAACAAAACAAAAAAAAACTGTAGTCCTGTAGAATTTGAAGAAATTACTAGAAACAGAGGTTTAAAATTGTAAACAAAATGTTCTATTGTAGTTTCACCATACCCTCCTGAGACCCAGGAAAACTAAAGTTTGATCATTTCAATTTTGAAATAAAATAAGTCATGAAAAAACATGTCACAAATTATATATATATATTTTTTTGAAAATGTCCTTTATAAGGGACAACGGGACATGTAATAGTAATTTTCTTTACGTATTTTGTGTTTCTCTTCTGCATCAGACCAAAAAGTAAGTCCCGATGTCCACTACAGAGGACATAAAAAGTACTTTTAAGTGGTTAAACATAATGCAAATCAGTAAAAACTGCTTTGAAAATGAGCTAAAACTGTTTTCTATGTACCGTATTTTTCGGACCATAAGGCGCACTTAAAATCCTTTAATTTTCTCAAAAATCGACAGTGTGCCTTAAAATGCGGTGCGACTAATGTATGAATTAATTCTGGTTGAGCCTTCTGACCTAGAACCAATTGTAGATGGTACACGGCGCTCATAAATCTGTCAAAATGTTTTAGCACGGCCTTGGTAAGTTACGAAGCTTATGGCAACCGTAGTGCGCAGCATAGCGGAGTAATACGGTGTGTGCTTCAGCATTAGGGTACGTGCATTCATTCATTCATTTTCGATGAATGAACATGGACAACATGGACAACATGGACATAGAGCAGCTGCCAGAGAATTCAACATTAACGAATCAATGGTACGTAAGTGGAGGAAGCAAGAAGACGCCCTGCGCCAGGTAAAGACCAAACTGAGCTTCCGACGGAACTTAAGAGTTTTGTTTCATTTCATGCATCTTATAACCTGGTGCGCTTTATGTATGAAAATAGATCCGTTAGCAGCCGATCATTGATATTGCGCCTTATAATCCGGTGCGCTTTATAGCCCGAAAAATACGGTAAAACATTTAAATTATAGGCTTTAGAAAAATCATTAATGCATATTATTCAACAATTTACTTCTCTTGCGTCCAGAAAACGTGATCGCTGAGATGGCAGCCATTTTGAAAAAACAGCTCTCCAGTTGCAAATGACACACCCCCACAAACGACATATCAGTGTAAAGGCCAGGATGTCCTCTAGATGGCGCATCAACTTTTAGCTCTGTAGATTACACGGTTATTGAAATATTCTTTGTGAACTCATGTCCCCCACAGTATACAAAAATGAATTATCAGTCCTTACGAGGATATCTTAAATGAGTGAAAACATAATTTTTTTAATTCTGGAGAACAACAATTCAAAATAATGTGTACTTTTCTTGCACACAAATTGAAACTCTGCTGCAATTAAAATAAATTAGGAGTCTCACTGAGAATGGGACATAATCCAGCTTAGCCATATAAAAAAATCTTTTCAATTGTAAAATCTATCTACCAATCTCTGTTCTCTGCTCTACCCATCATCTCCCGCTCCCCTTTGTGTAATCGCTCTCCACTTTCGTTTCACTCTCCGGTCGTCGTTTCAAATTAAAAGCCCTCTGCACAGTGTGACATGTCACAGAGGTCTGAAGCAGTGGCGCACTTGCTTAAACTTGTATGAGTCGAGTCCCGACTCGATTCACGATCCAGTACACAGTGACTCAGTGATTCAGGTTCACAACAGTGAAGATCTCCGCTGTGTTTATCGTGTCTTTCTTTATTTTAACATCTACAGCATTGTATTCTTAGCGCAAATAAGTCCCCATGGGTACTAAAATGGTTAGTAATGACAGCCAACCAAAAGGAAAACTAGCTTTCAGGCTGAGCAGGTAGTACTTTCACATTCAATCCATTCCTCACTAAATTACATGAGATTTGTCAACACTTTATTATAAAATAAGCTTTGTGTTAATGATTTTGGCCAACTGTAGGTTAATGTAAGTGTTTAATAGGCAGTATAGATGATATTAAAGTCATCGTTTCGCGATATATTTATTGTGGATTTGTCAGAAATGATCCCCATCATAAATGAGGGAGCACCTGTACAATACAACTGCATTAATGTGAGGTCAGTCTGCACTATGAAATATCAGCCAATCACTACTTCAGAGGATCAACAGAGGCAAATTAATCTTTTATTTCTCTTTAGGAGAGTATAACTGAATTAGTCAACCCATAAATCATGCTAGTACTTAAAAGCAAACGTGTGCAGTTAGCTTACCCTGCAACCGTCCGCCAACATAACAGCAATGAGTCTCTCTTAAAATGTTTCATGAAAATACAGAGCAGAGGTTCAATTTCATGGCACTTTCGGTGTGTAGCTATTTGATTGCTATTGCAAGATTTATAGAACCAATGGAATTTGGCATTTATACTGCTCCATATTTATACTTCAGAACAGCAGAAAACTTAGGTATGCTTAGGTAATGAAGTGATCTAACATGCAAGCCCACCGCCACATAAACCCATGTTTTGTAACAGCAGCAGCGACCTCTGTTGTTCGCTGGAGGCACTGGTGGTGCAGCGTCTGCAGGTGAAACCAAGCGATCGATGGCCACGGGATGTATGAAGGCATTTGCTCTCTCAGCAGAGGGGTCATGCACAGAGCAGGGGGATGTCAAGAGACCGGAGCATTGTGCAAAACAAAACTGGAAGAAAGAACTGGGCAAAAAGATGCATGATATTGTGTGTATTCCCTCAGAGCTTCATCTCGCAGTTGGTTTTATGGTCTAGATGTATTATTTAGAAACTCAAAAGTATAGGGAACAATAATAATGATTTTTAGCTATATGATAAATTTTAGTCCGGGTTGCAACAACCTTCAACTGCGTACATTAGGGCTTGCAAGTGTGTGAATACTTCACAGTTTTGTTGTTTATTTTTTTCTGCATAAATATGACCTAAAACATCAACAGATTTACACAGTAGTTTCTAAAAGTATATATTGTACTTGCTCATTCATTGACTGAGGAAAACCATCCAATACTACATATCTAGGAGGGACAAAAGTAGGTGAACCCCCCATTCCTTCACCATCTGGTGTGACTGTCTTGTTCAGCAATAACTGCAACTAAATATTTCCAATAACTGTTGATCAGTCCTGCATTTACATTTACAGCATTTAGCAGACGCCCTTATCCAGAGCGACTTACAATTGGTACAGTCTTACAATCCAAGCAATTGTGGGTTAAGGGTCTTGCTCAAGGACCCAACAGTGGCAGTTTGGCAGAGGTGGGATTTGAACCCTAGACCATAGTCCAGTACCTTAACCACTAGGCTACCACAGTACCTCCTGCACGGCTTGGAGGAATTTTACTCCATTCCAACGTTGGTAGGTTTCTTCACATGAACTGGTCACTAGGTCCAGCCACAACATTTCAATTGGACTGCAGTCAGGATTCAAAAACATTATTCTACTTTAGCCATCCTTTGGTGGAATGATGCTCAGGGTCGTTGTCTTGATTCACTGCCCTTGTTCACTTGCAACGATTCAGATCACATCCTGATAATTTAATGTATAATTTGCTGGTATAATTATGAATTCATTGTTCTATCAATAATGGCAATCTGTCCTGGTCCCAGATGCAGCAAAACAGGCCAAAAACCATGACACTACTTACAAGTTTTACGTCACCAATTACATTTGCGTTCGTTAATTTCCCTTCTCTTAACGCGTCACTGAGATTTCCCGTGTATTTTCCACCTCGTCAACTTAAAAAAACAAACAAACAAACAAAAAAAAAAAGTGTGAAAATTAGTGCAGGAAGCTATTGCTAAAGTTTCTCTGGATTTCCTCAAAATGGCATGGTCTCTCTCTACTTTAGACCCAAGATATACACGGCTAACGTATTGTAAAATTTTTGGTACTGACAGAATCCCAGAAAATATCTTTGATTCCCAACTGCCCTAAACAAAGTGTTTTATTTACTTTTTTGAGCACGGGGTTGGGTTAGGGGTCACCTCAAGGCCTAACATCTAAAGAAGACCGATCTCAATTCACCTTCACTGGTATTCGCTAAGAAACCATGTCTACATTGACACAGCATGAGCAGACTACAGGCTGGTGGTAGAAACAAGCCTTTTCAAATTAGCATAGTCAAAACAAACTCAGTTTTGTCTCATTGGGTTTCTCCTAAGAAATTTTAGGACAATTATCTGACAAAGTCAATGCATAAATGAAACCATGAGAACCACCACTCCTCAATGCTACGACAGAGCTTCCATGATCTCTATTTTTTTCCCGTGCGGTGGTCGGTGAAACCACCAGAGAAAGATAGAAAGCAGATAAAATGGGTTGCTTATTGCACATCTGAGGAACTGGAGAAAAAGCAAGAATGAACAACAGCAAGAAAGGATGGTGGGGAAGAAACAAGTACAGGGAAGGCAGGAAGAAAGGTTTATTTACAAGCTAAAAGAGAAAAGACATGAAAAATAAGCACAGGATGGAGAAGAAAGAGGCAGAAAGCAGGAAGAGACACCATGAAGATTGTGGTGTGAGCAAATGAAGCTGCTAGAGCACTGCACTGTGTCATCTGACTCTAAAGCTCCGAATAAATACTTGCAGCATTTTAAAACAGAAAAGCCACCAGCAGCTGCTCACAGCAGAAGAACTGAACAATCTCCTTAATTCCTCTTTCCATCACAAACACTCCGCTCTTTACACACCAATGATGTATAGACAGCATAAAAAAAGCATTTCAGATGGGTTGGGAATGAGTGGAAGTAAAAGCAAACAGTACCAAATGGAAGGCACTTGTTTAAACTTACATAATATACCCTGACCTGATTTTAATTACACTGGGCTCTATAAACTCTAGTGTCAAAGACATAAACGACAGGAAATGGATATACAAGGTTGGTCTGAAAGCATGAATTAGTATGAAAGAGTCATGGTAGGCAGCTGGTTTGAACCCAGCCACAGAGTGATACTGGCTTTCCTCTCTGGGAGCACTAGCGGCAAAACCAGTCTTTATGGAAACCGTAGGGAAGAAGGACCTTCCCTTGTAATTATATAACTTATTTATATATTGTACGCAAAAGTGAACATTTCATACAAGGGAATGACACAGTAAGAGCTTACAGAGAGGGGGATTTGTTCCTGGGATCTCATTTAGCAGACGCCCTTATCCAGAGTGACTTACAATTGGTACAGTCTTACAATCCAAGCAGTTGTGGGTTAAGGGTCTTGCTCAAGGACCCAACAGTGGCAGCTTGACAGAGGTGGGATTTGAACCCTGGACCTTCTGGGCCAGAGTCCAGTACCTTAACCGCTAGGCTACCACAGTCCCACAGGCATGCACTCTGCCATTGAACCAACAATCAACATTAATTAAATGCCAATGAATGCAAATCTAGAAGGTGGGAAAATAAAAAAAACCTCAGCAAAAAATGGTGGCTACAAATCCATAATGGTGTCTACAAACAAAAGAACTAGAATTCTCAGCAACCTCAGACTGAGATGTTTTCCCTCCACTCGCCCAAATTCAAATAAAAGCTTTCTTATATTCTCATTAAAATATCATCTGGTTTTACTTCTTAACCACTGTAACCTTACTTTATCATCTCTTCCGTTCCAATCTGCCCCCCTACTTTGCTTCATTAAGCTCTGTCTTATATTTCTCTCTTAGTTTTCTTGGCTGTTGAGTTTCTTTCTCAGTCTTCCCTTCATTGCTTCCTTTCATTTTTATCTTCCGTCACAAATATTCTCTCTTCTCATGACTTGTAGATGATGTAGATCATATACAAGATCTACACGTATATTTTCTTTCTCGCTCTCAAACAATCAGACCATTTACCGGTAGGATCTCATATAAAGAAACCGCACTGATTCTGGGCCACCTTAAATAACATGTCAGCCAGGTGTTGCTCCTTAGGAATTTAACACCACGTGACCACGTCGTAGCTTCTGGGCAATGTAGCTCATAAGCTTGCACTATAACCCTTCGCCATCCTCTCTGGTCAGAAGCAGTGGTTCAAAGCTGGCTCTTGTTCTATTAAAAAGCCAGCACAGCACAGCACCATGTCTGCCTGGTGCCCCCCGTGTTGGCAGTGGCACCATATGGCCCCTAAAAGAAAGAGCACCATGGTCTTCAGAAGAGGTGAAACAAACAAGCAAACAAACAAAAAGAGAGAAAAAATAGCAAGAAATAACCCATACTGGTGATGCAATTGGAAATCTACATTCCAGAGTCCAAAATAATTTTACAGAAAAGATAGTTGGTCCATAAAATGCCATCAACAGCCTGATTTGAAGATGACTTATTATTATTAGTCATATAATCGCATCACAGTGTTTTATGCTCAATTTTCCCTTGCAAAGATTAGCAGCCTGTGGCAAGTTAATGCTTTATAGGAAGGGAGATACTTGAAGCTGTAAAGCTCAGGGAAGGATGGAGCACCGCATGTCCACGAAATGACAGATCTGGGGTATTCGGAGGGAAAGAACAGGTAATAGGGGAAAATAAGGCATACATGTGAAAACAAAGTGGATTGGACAGAAGCTATCTGAGTTCCATGCCAGTCTAGAAATGAACTATTAGCCTGTGCATGAGTGGGCGAGAGAAACAAGAAGAGAGCATCTTTGTGTGTATAAACTGTGTAGTTTTACGTTATGTTTTTTAACTGATTGATATTCCAAAGGCATCACAGAGAAAGGTTTTCAGATGATTAAACATCACATCCCCGTGTGCTTGATAAACATCTCAATCCAAAATAATGGATAGCAATATGGAGCTGGTTGCCTTTTACAGCTATAATTGGCTCCACTCTATTGGGAATATGAATACAGGGATGTGTTTCCATTCAACCACAGGATCAATAGTAGGGGCAGCCACTGATGACTGAAGGTCTGGTCTGCAGTTTGTGTGGCAAACTGTTATTATTGACCTGAGAGTTGTGCAGGCTGCATGTCTGCCTGGATGCTTGGTCATGGAAACCCAAATCGATGGGGCTTCTGGTTAATAGTTTCTGCACTTCTGTTCCAATGTCGATTTTAGCTTGTTAGTTAATGCTGCAACCAATAGTTAACGACTGACTGAATAATCGAAGGTCATGTGGCTTTGTGCTTGACATGTTGTCTTAGCAACCTCACTGTGCCAACATGAAGCACTCCTACAATACTTGATAAGACAGGAGAATACAGAGCAAGAAATGTGACCGGTACTTCTCAATAGTGTTGTAGTCTAGATCCTTAGAGCCGAGTCCAACTCCAGACCAACACAAGGATACTAAGACCAAGACTTGTACCAGTCAAGACCGAGACTGGGAGTGGCCAAGAATCAGAGAAGATTAAGATCGCTTTGTATCATACAAGAATAAAAAGTAGAAAATGGAAAAAATGTAATTAAAGTTTTTACATTCACCATCATTCATTATACATAATATATAACTTATTAATAAAATGATATTATATGTAATCATATTTGACAAAATATAACTAAATAGTATATAGCCTACAATTATTATGAATTGTTATTATATTTTAGTCTAGTCATGTAATTTTGTACTAAAGCAATCAAATTTTTGAGGAATGAGTGGAAGTAAGAGCAAACAGTACCAAATGGAAGGCACTTGTTTAAACTTACATAATATACCCTGACCTGATTTTAATTACACTGGGCTCTATAAGCTCTAGTGTCAAAGACACAAACGACAGGAAATGGATATACAAGGTTGGTCTGAAAGCATGAATTAGTATGAAAGAGTCATGGTAGGCAGCTGGTTTGAACCCAGCCACAGAGTGATACTGGCTTTCCTCTCTGGGAGCACTAGCGGCAAAACCAGTCTTTATGGAAGCCGTAGGGGAGATGGACCTTCCCTTGTAATTCTATAATTTATTTATATATTGTACGCAAAAGTGAACATTTCATGCAAGGGAATGACACAGTAAGAGCTTGTATAACTGAGTGGGGATTCGTTCCTGGGATCTCCGGGTTACTAGGCATGCACTCTGCCATTGAACCAATGATCAGCATTAATTAAATGCCAATATGATTTAAATTTAATATTAAATGATGCTGATGATTCTGTTTCCCTTATTCTTTAACTTATTCAGAAGCCAGAAGTGTTGTAGTACCCGGTCTCTGGGTGAGGTGGACTCGGAAGTTAGTGTCGATGTGTCCAATGAGTTCGATGTGTCTGTCTGAGGTAATGTTAATTACAAACTGAACTTTTTCTATCGTTGAATATCAATAATCCATTCAAACAGAACAAATCCGTCCTTTCTCTACATTCCTCTACTCTAAAATGTGCACTCCGATTCTCTAACAGGGAAAAGCAAGTTTCTGCTCTCTCGTTCAGTATCCAATCAATTAACACATTTTATTTTGAATTGTCTGCCTTGAAAATCTGGAATTAATATTATTATTATTATTATTATTATTATTATTATTATTATGTTTTCACATTTAATAAAAAAAAATGGATAGAATAGATGTTGTTGGTTATATTCAGTTGACTTTATGTAGTGACTTCTGATTAAGTTTGAGAGAAGAAGAGAAACAGAATTTTAGAAATTTATAATGAAATATAATACGATTTATTAAGTGAATTACAAACTAATTAAATTTTTCCATTTTCTTCTTTTTATGCTTGTATGACCAAAAAAAACTCAGTCTCGGCCACTCACTTGGTTTTGACTCGGACTACTAATAGTCTTGGTCTTGACTGGGACTCGGACTGGGCTCTAGCAGTCTTGGCTACAACACTAAAAACCAGCACTTAAATTCAACTAAATGTAGCCAACAAAGTCCATTCTATTCACTTTTATTACTAAATATGCATAGAATAATAACATTTCAATCTACTGTCAAACAAAAACCATACTAAATAAAGCCAGGAAGAAAAAAAAATTGCACACTTGCCATCTCAACGTCACACTATTCAAAATAAAACATGTTAATTGGTTGGATATTGAATGAGAAAAGCAGAAACTTGTTTTTCCTGTTAGCCAATAGGAGTGTGGATTTTATTTAGGCATGTAGAGAAATATACTGTTTGAATGGATTGTTGATAATCAATAATGATAGAAAAAAGACAAATTGGACTCGGCTAGTCTCTACAATTATTATACAATTTATATATTATATACAAGTTCCGAGTCCACCTCACCCTGAGACCGAGACGAGACAGAGTCCAAATGAGTTCAAGCCCGAGACCATTTGTTTTTGGACTCGGGACTTGTCTTGAGTACTACAACACTACTTATCAATACATAATCTCTGGGGTCCTGAGTCCTTTCTTGCCTTTCTCTTTAGCTCACCCCACAGGGGTTCAGTAGCGCCACCCCTTTCCCCTGACTTTGAGGGGAATGGGGTGGCAAAAGTTTGATTCGGTGGTCACTGAACTACTTCAAACCCAGTTGGAGTCCAGGTGCTATGTATCATAAGGTTTCTAGAGTGCTTTGAAAAAAAAAGCTCTGCCTTGGAAGCTAAATGCACGAATGTCATTTTCCAGGGGGGTTTATTACAGCCCTGGTTGTTTTATCCTAAAATAGCAGGTCTGAGCATTTCAGATGAGAGCTTTACAGCCACGGTATGATTTATGAAGGTCAGTGCAAGTCAGGTTTGTCTTGTGAATATGCTCATTTTCTCCATAGAGTCTTGTTTGCAAGCTAGTAGGTGGTGGCTTTTACATATTTGCTACAGGCACAGAGCACAACAAATGGTTTGCTCAGGCTTTGTGGATTGTTAGCTGGATAAACAAATGTTTTAAGAATTTAAGCGGTTCCTTATAAATACAGGAGACGATGGATTAGTCAACACGTTGCACAAAAGCTCCCGTGAGCTTGTCAATGGTTCATCAGCCTGTTTACTTTTGACAAGCTCACTGGGCAGCTCAGCCAAAACGTAGCCAATTAAAACCCCAAAATGTGCCAGAGCCGAAACAAAGGGTATAAGCTAAAGGTGACGGGCTTGTCGGATGGTATTTCTAAATCCGTGTTAAAATATGATCGGCACTCCTGCGTGAAATGCAAACGGCGCAAAGAAAAGCATGTAATGAAATCAATACTCATAAACCATAATAAGAATCTGGCAATAGGTGGAGAGGAGAGAAGTATGCCTCGCTGTGGTAAGATAGCCAAAGTTCATTAAACATTGAAGAGCACAGACACTAATCCCTCTGATCTGTCTGAAGGGCCAAGTGGTGAATCGTCCCTTCTGGTCCCGCACACAAAGTCTCATTAATTATAATCCAAATCCACGGTGTAATGAGAGTGCTCGGGGACAAAGACATGGACACAGAAAGCACAGAACTCCATCACGGTTTATGAGGAATTATAGAGCTCACATAATTAAGGTCAAATCCTGGATTTATTAAGACCGTGAAAAGTGCGCTATAAAAATGTCACAATGGAACAAATGGGAAACGAGTCCCTAAATCTTACTTCATCTTGAATTACTGCAAGATCGTTTTCCTGCACGCTTTTGTTCTGTTTACAGCTGCGGTCAATAGGAACGCCAACGATACACCATGGCACGATATATCGCCTTCCACACAAAGAGTGACGATGTGCATCGTCATCTAGTGCAGCTGCATTAATTGAAAAATAGAACCAATTTATCCCGTTGTAACAACCAGACACTACGCTCCTTGCTAGTCCAGCTTGTATTTCCCCGACAGACTTGAATAAACAAGTAATAACCCAAAACAGATGTCTCCTTAGGACACCTACCATCTGTGATTGTTTGATGGAACATGGGGGAGGTGGTGGCAAAAAATATGTCAGTTATTTGGTTTGGTTTTGAGCACAGCAGACAGAGTGAAATTTCTTCAATCCAAATCTGCTCCCAAGTCTGGTGGGATCACCTTCCTGAAAAGGAAGTACTGCAAAGAGTACAAGGAAAGACAGACAGCATGGGGACTGAGCCTGTGTGCAAGAGTGGTCAAAGATGCTAAGAGAAAACATGTTTGCTTGTTTTATTTGGTTTATTTACCGTCACTATCAGCATCAGTGGCCATTTCAGCGACATTTCATTTCATATATATATATATATATATATATATATATATATATATATGCTCAAGTCAATTAACCGAATGCATGTCTTTAGACTGTACCCGGAGTAAACCCATGTGGACACTGGGAGAACATACTCCCCGCAGACACCACCCTGGGATTGAATCCAGGACCATATCGCTGTGCCACCGTGCCACCCGAAGAAACAAGCAAGTGTTGGAAAGAATATGATATGTTACAGGTTGTATCAGTGCTTTACATCAGACGTTTCTCAATACCAAGTATGCAAAGTTCGGACTTGCGTACTTCCTAGTCTGGACTTGGAGAGTTAGACTTGCGAGTACATGCGATGATAGGAGGACGCAGTTTAGTTATTCTACAATTGGAACAGCAGCGTACTTGGCTATGGAGACAACATGGTTTACTTTTTACACCTAGAAATAAAAGTATAAAGCCTGTCAGTGGTGGAAGAAGAGCTCAGATTTCTTACTTTCCACTGAATAGTTTAATCTATGTGTACCAACGGACTGATCGCATTTAAGCATAAATAAAAACCTTCCCAAACATAAGCGAGCACCAAACAAGTCTGGTTTTAGAAAGGAATTTAATTCTGAACTTCAATTTATATCAGAAAATTCATATTTAGAATACAGGCTGAACAAATAATAAACTACATTCTCGCCTAAAAAATTGTATAACATCATTCCGTGACACAATAACATTAGTACTCTGAAAATTATACATCCAGTTGGGCAATGCATTGTGGGATATTTTGTTGTCCAAGCAACTTGATCTTCCTCTCTCCACGGTACACAACAGTAATCGTATAAACGTAACATTTAATCATTTTTAATTAGAACGGCCAGGGGAAAACACATTCCTCTGTTAATAAACGAAATTATAAAGAATTATGGGAGCAGGAATTAATGAGGCGGACATTTTACCCCCCTCCAAACTTCAAGGGAGACACGCCCCCCCTGTCCCCTCCTAAAACTACGCCTATGCTGCTTACAATCATTTCATTCATTTACACACACACTTAATCCAGTGCAGGGTCATGTGAAGCTGGTGTCTGAGAGAAAGCCTACAGGGCACATGAAAACACACTCAAGGCTAGAGTTGGGTATCATTTGGTTTTTACCGATTCTGATTTCGATTCTTTCAGAAATGAATTGTGAAGGACTTGAGTTGACTTCTAGAAGCAATGCTCGAGAGAGAAGCGATTTGTATTCACAAGCCATGAAACACGTGAGCAGTCCATCAGTTTTGTCTTTTGGACACAATTCTGATGGGAATTTTCTGCAAACTGGGATTTTTGCCATTGCTGGTAGACCCGTATGAATGTACGCTTCGATATGCCTGCAAATTCAGCTGCTTCCTTCACACTACGGCCTTTGGCACGCCCAAATGCAACATCTGCTTTGCGTCCCACTTTCCACACATCAAACAAGACATTCGCTGCAGTGTACCACCTCTTCTCAATCTATGAATCCCACCGCACACCCTGCAGGTATTTACCCGATCATCCTCATGCACCTTAAACACCTTAAATGGAGCTTATTTACATTCAGAAACAGGTTAAATACATTTTTGTTTTAAAGAAGGTTACACCAGCAAAAGCTCTCTAATTGCATTGCATTATTTTATATTTCATGGATCTATTTTATTACTAGAGAAATTAGTGCAGCTGCTCTGTTCAGCTGCACTCAGAACCAACACTGTAGTCATACTATTGAAGTCAAAGCAAAGTACAGCAATATAAACAAAGTAAAAAATCCAATTACCCCCCGAGACAAAGCCTTGTGCACAGGTTCAACAATCACTATGTATAAACAGAAAATGCAAGAAATGAATGGAATATCTAGCCATTGTAAGTCTTTCCTTAACGGTGAAAATAAAAAATATATAGTGAGAGAGGGAGAGAAAGAAAGAAAGACACAAATAACCAGTGATAGCCGAGGGAGAGTAATAAATCAGACACAGAAAGCACTAAAGACGTGAAGATGGTATCAAGAACTCGAGGGAGATATTAATGTAACAACTTTTTTTTTTTTGACAAAACAGCTAAAAATATTGGAAGACTGCAGAAAAAAGACAGTGTGATGCAGCTTAGAAAAATAAGGCTTCAGTCTGGAAATAGTTTATGAGCTGTTTGTGAGCTATTAATAATGTAACCTGAAGCATCTGAATTTGTTATTGATGATATTTGTGTCTTAAACAAATGGCTAGGCTGCATATTTTTATTTTACACCATGCATCACAAAAACAGAAAAAGAGTAGGTTTATATAATATTGGCGCCCCCATTATTAACATTTGTTGAAGGCCACCAATGGCAAGAATAACAGCCATGTTCTGTAATGGAAAACTGGGACTGTGGTAGACTAGTGGTTAAGGTACCGGCCTCTGGACCAGAAGTTCCATGGTTCAAATCCCACCTCTGCCAAGCTGCCACTGTTGGGTCCTTGAGCAAGACACTTAACCCACAATTGCTTGGATTGTAAGGTTGTATCAATTGTAAGTCGCTCTGGATAAGGGCGTCTGCTAAATGCTGTAAATGTAAATGGAAAAATCTTGGAAATCTTTATATTCTCGAGTCAATTTATATAGCGCTTTTTACAATGGAGCATTGTCTCAAAGCAACTTTACAAGTTTAGATTATCTCCTAATAACTACGTCCAATCCCAAATTGAGCAAGCCTAGGGCGACAGTGGCAAGGAAAAACTCCCTGAGTGTTATAGAAAGAAACCTTGGGAGGACCAAGACTCAAAAAGGGACCCAACCTCCTTGGGCGGCGTAGATGATAAATCTCGAGTCTTTGCTTGTTCTGCTCTCTTCATTACCCGTGTTTTCCATTGGGTTCAACAGGCCTGAATTGGCCCCAGCAAAACTCTGAGTTTGTTTTTTTCCTTAAACATTTCTGTGCAGAGTTTTTCTATGTTCGGGGTCATTATCTTGCTGAGAGTTTGACCCACAGCTAAGGTTAAGCATTCTGACACAAGCAGACAGATTTTGGGCTAAAATCTCCTAGTATTTTGTGAAATTCTTTACGCCATTGGGCCAGTAGTAGAAAAACAGCTCTAAAACTTTCCCCCAGCATATTTCAAACTCAGTGAGTAGCACTGTCGGCTCACAGCGAGAAGGTCCTGGGTTCAATCCCCAGGTGTACTGGTCTGGGTCGTTTGTGTGGAGTCTGCATGTCCTCCCGGTTTCCTCCAAAGACATGCGTTTTAGGTTAATTAGTGTCTCTAAAAAGTGCCCCGTGTGCCCTGCAATGGATTGGCACCCTGTCTAGGGTTGTTCCTGCCTTGCACCCTATGCCGCTGCCTAGGCACCGGGTCTGTCCAGGATCAAGCGGATAAAACAGTGAATGATATTAGGTGCTTTTCTTTCCCTTTCTGTTTTATTGAAAGATGTGATGATGGTGCATGAAGTTAGATTTTTTGCCTCATCCAACCACAACACAATTTGCGTTACAGAGTTGCATTCATTTCCCCCCCCCCAAGATCTTGTATTGATGATGGGAGATTTGTTCCACTGTGCAAAGTCTTCTCCAGCACATCCCAAAGATTCTCAATGGGGTTCAGGTCTGGACTCCAATGTGATGGCCAATCCATGTGTGAAAACGATGGCTCATGCTCCCTGAACCACTCTTTGACCCTTCTGAAACTGATTAACATCTTTTCCACGACCACAGGATGTGTCTTTCGACATGGTTGCAGTAATTATCTGATGGAAGGCTCTTTAACTGTTTGCTCAGTTAAATCCAGGTGGTGACCCTTTTTTGGCCGAGCATTGTATCACCTTTGATTTAAACCAAAACACTCATTGGTCCACAGCACGTTTTTCGAATAGCTTTTTAGATCGTCCATGTTCCACGTGATGGGCAGTGATGTTTTATTTGGAGAGCGTTTACATTGGCATTGCAACCTTGTCATGCACCCCAGTGTCGTTCAGTGTTCTCCTAACAGTGGACGCATGAACATTAACAGTAGCCAATGTGAGAGAGGCCGTTGGTTGCTTAGAAGTTACCATGAGGTCCTCTGTGACCTCAAAGATAACTATACACGTTACGCATACACCAAGTAACAACTGTCTTTAATTTCCTCAATTTGTACACAATTGTACACTGTGGATTGGTAGACTCTGAATTATTTAGACAGTTTTGAAACCTTTTCCCTCCTGATGAACACCAACAACTCATTTTCTGAGGTTCTCAGAAAGCTCCTTTGTTCGTACCATGTTTCATATTAAAATTCCAATTTTTGCTTTGAAGATTTACTTCCATAGACCTCCATGGGGTACCCAAACAGAATCGGTGTATTTATTGCAAAAAAAATGGAACCTTACTAAAAAAAAAATAAATAAATAAAAATAATAATACTGTAAACGAATACAAAGCAGTTTTAAGTGGTTTGTCTGGGTGTTATTTTTGACAAGAGGGTATTGAGTTGGCCTCTTTTGTTTATATCTTTAGGCTGTCTGAACGTTTCCACTTCATTCGTCAAACTGAGAAATTACAATAACGTACAATCAGTGATTTGTGAGCGTCAGGAACAGCTGAGGACAGGACCTCGCTCTCATTGAGCCACTCTTAATAAAATTACACCGCACATTCCAACTGCCAGCGCCAAGATTATAAAGGTGTCAAGTGCTCATGATTACATTTTCCGCAGACTAATGCTTCCTGTTTGTTGACGCTCCCTGTGTTTGCGTAGTGTCCCAGTGCAAACGGCTGTGTGCGTGTGTGCCCTACAAGAAACTGGTCCAAGGATGATTCCTGCTTTGCATCCTGTTTCTGGTTAGGCCCCGCCTCCCGGAATCCCTAATTGGAGTATATGGAAGGTGAGTGAGTGTGAGTGGTCCTATGTATGTGTGAGTCCCTAATAAGGACTGTTACATTCATGCTAGATAAAAGTGAGGAGTGCTTGTAGGATGATGCTGCACTCAGGTTTTAGCTTTGTATATTTGTAATGCCACATGAGCCAGCACACACAATTCTCCCAAAAAGTTCAGACCCAGGAAGGTTACAATGTGTTTCTGTATTGTAATACCAAATGCTTAATTATTCAATCATGCAATTGGGTTCTTTTCCAGTTTTCATTTCAAATTAAGAGTCCCATTGGAAAAACTCTGCTTTTAAACAGTTAAAGCTGAACTCCACACCGGAATCTCCACGTTTTCTCCAGAAAAATGAAGATAGAAGACAGTTAAATTACAGGGTTCTGATTCGTAGTTATAAAAGCAGCTCACCAAGGGCTGTATTGTTATTGGTTTAAAATTTTTGATACTTTGTCAAACTGACCCATCATTTCAGATTACATAGTCATTACAATATTATTAAAATATTTATTTGCATGTTATGACTCTTGAATCTTATATAGGTGTTATATAGGTATGGCCCTTGACTTCTGTTACGCCGTTCCCAGCAAATGACGTCAGCATTACCGAAACGTGATCAGCAGCATTTGTGATTTTGTGGGCAGTTCTGCAGGTTTAGCCCCACCTATTGTTTAACTACATATATTTGCGTGTTGGTGAACTTGAAAAAGAAAGTGGAAAATGAAAAGATTCACCAGAAGATAGTGCCAAGGTTCGTTTTCCATTTGCCTTTTTAGTTTGACACTTTGCTGTTGACTAATCCCATTTTGGGGATAACTTTCATTTTCATTATACACATTGCATTGTGATTTTAGTTTTGCCACGCATTACGCATGTCATGAAGAAAATGAAAAGCCAAAGTGAAGCTTGGATCTGATTTTCTTGCCCTATTAGCTTTTCCATTTTAGATGTGACCAAGAAATCCCCAGGATGGATGACAAAAAAGGAATGACAAATAGTTACTTTCAATTTCTTTTTACTTTTGTCCCAAATAACTCCTGATTATGTGGAAAAATAAATAGCAAATTTAGGGATGTCAATGTATTTTTAATATTTTGTATGGAAAAAAAATAGCAAAAGTGGTTTGCATTTGCGTGTTAGGACTTCAATTTTCATTGTGTTTTTGACCATATTTACCTCCCACAGAATGTCTTATAAATATCATATATATATATATATATATATATATATATATATATATATATATATATATATATAAAAACATTAACTAGAAGAGGGGGTTATAGGGAAGTAAATGGGGGTGGTGTAGACCCAACTCCTTTTCAGGGTCAGATTCTATCATTATGATATAGCAAACAGATTAATTATTTCACATATCAAGACAACTTATGGTATGTTTTTGTTTATAACATGAATTAGTTTCCAAGTACACAACTACCCTTGGGACATTTTACACAAAGATAACAATAAGCAGTACATGAACAAAGCATTACATTAGCTCTGTTTAGCCGAAATACTGAATACACAGATTACCGTATTTTTCGGACCATAAGGTGCACTTAAAATCCTTTAACTTTCTCAAAAATCGACAGTGCGCCTTAAAATGCGGTGCGTCTAATGTATGAATTAATTCTGGTTGTGCCTTCTGACCTAGAACCGATTTTGTAGATGGTAACGGCGCTCATAAAATCTGGTCAAAATGTTTTTAGCACGGCTTTGGTAAGTTACGAAGCTCACGGCCACCGTAGGTGCGCCAGCAATCGCGGAGTAATACGGTATGTGCTTCAGCATTACGGTGTGTGCGTTCATTCATTTATTTTCGAAGCGGATTTCAAAACTCAACGCTATCAGTCACGCAGTACACAACGTCCATGGACATAGAGCAGCTGTTGAGGAGAAATCAACATTAACGAATCAATTGATACGGAAGTTGGAGGGGGAAGGAAAGAAGAAAGCCCTGCGCCAGGTGGTAAAGACCAAACTGAGTTTCCGACGGAACTTAAGAGTTTTGTTTCATTTCGTGCGCCTTATAACCCGGTGCGCTTTATGTATGAAAATAGATCCGTTAGCAGCCGATCGTTGATATTGCGCCTTATAACCCGGTGCGCTTTATAGCCCGAAAAATACGGTATAATCTAAAGCACTAACTCCATTTCTTTCCTGGGCCATGTATTTTTCTTCTGCTGCTCATACCATATTACCTTGTTCATACATATTTTACAACGATATGTTGTTCTACCCCAGAGATGGGCACAGTGTGGTTTTCTATTTGCTGTAATCAATAAATAATCATCTTTACTTATCATAGTCTGTCACAGTCAGGGACCTGTTTACTAACACACATTGCGAACACATTTCACGTCTCATGTTTTCCATTCTCACTCGATCAAATACGATTATTCATTGCAGTGTGATACTGAGATGTGACTGTGAGCTGACCAGAAGAACAGAGTGTACTTTGTTGGCCAAATGTGTCAGGCACACAGTCCCTGGTCCGGACTGTTTTGCCAGGGTGTGTGCGTCGACAGATAATACAGACCAAAGCAACTGCATATCCAATACTATCTCAATCTACCAACTATATTTTTGTGGATGCTATAGCAAAACCTGTCAGTCAAAACAAATAATATAGTTTGTGTTAGCCCTGGTTATAGAATAATGAATAGAATGGTGTTCGAAGGATAGAGAAAAGAGTCAATACGTAAGTAATGAGTAATTAAGAAGAGAAAGAATTAGGAAAACTGGTCAGGTTAAAGCAAGTTTTGAAAGAAATATTGATCAAATCTCAATGTAGACATCCTGAGTGGTATTTAACACTGAAGACGTGGTGTTATTAAATAGAAAGTGGGAACTATTGCAACCGGCAGCCTGTATTAACAATCATATCTGCCTTTCACCTTATTAACAAGTATTAACACTTATTACCGAGTGTGTCAATGATCTCCTTTTGTATAGCTTTTTACCACATGGCCTGAAAATTCATGCCTTTCTGACCCTCATCTCATTTTCGCCGACTACCAACACTGAGCTACGATTTACAGGTCGAGTTTGAACCACTCATAAAAGGTTCTTCGCCAAGCTTCAATTTACTAGTTCAATTCAGTCATTTCTGCACTGTACATTACTCAGAATCGTACCTATAAACAGACAAACAGGCTGAACAGAAAGAGGGTTAAACAGCCCCTTGTGGGCTGATACACGGTCATAAACCCTCACAGAATGTGCTCTGCCAGTCAGATCCCAATTTAAAAGTGATAGAAAGCAGTCTCTGCTGATTTATGCTGTCCAATTTATTGACTGTGGAGGGGAAACGTGGTTGACGGTGTACAGGATGACACTCGGTTGCAAATGCAAAAGTATTTGACGCAAGGCTTGAATTGCATGTGGTGAATCACATCTTGGCTTTAATAAGCCAGAGTCAGGAGAGACTGAGCTGGGAAGATGAGCGCACAATCCAGAGGAGAAAAAGCCCAAGAAAGGGACATGGTTAAATCTGAGAACATTTTTATTTTAGCCTTGTATGAAAATATAGCCAGGGCTGTAGTGTACAGCCTGGAACTGTATTAGACTTGTCATTGTTTTTTGTGATATATAAATGAATTACATTTAATATTGCAATTTGGTATACGGATGTCGCAGTGGCAATTCGCTACGGTCCTGGCTCTGCCTGCCGGCCAGGTCAAGAGTTGTACAGACACATAATTGGCCATGTCTGAAGAAAAGGAGGATAGGAAGTCCCCAAGAGCTACAACAGTGACCCCTTATAAGTAATGGACTGTCCACAATATGGGCTCATCTGGCCTTGTGAACTCCTATAGGCTTTGGACTCCAGCCACCATAGACAAAGCCCTCGACTGTGACCTGAAACAGCAGGAGTACAATGATGATATGAATATTTTGTTTCCCCACAATTTCACCCTGTTCACCCCAGTTTAACAGGACTGCGAGGATAAAGATGTTGGAGACACCCAGATGGCATGGGTAATGCATAAATGGGTTAACAAGCCAGCTAATAGTCAATCGACTACCAATGCAGGACAAATTACACTCCTAATTACGTATCATTCTGAATGAATCCCGTGTTATGGGGATAAATGTTATATGAGCATGCTACTGGGATTTCCTTGGTTTTATGGGATTAGACATCACTATCTTGCTGCTGCCATTTTCTTCTGAATTGCACTAAAGGTGAAACCAGCCTGCATGGGAGTACTGGAGACGTTCATTATGTTCATTTAATATACCATAATCAAAAGTAAGTAGTTCGTATGAAGGACTACAGGCACATATGATGAACAGAGAGAGTGTCTGCATGACTGAGAAATCAGAAATTAGGGATCTAATACTGGGATGCACTCTATCATTGCACCACTAATCAGCACAGGTAGATTAGTGGATAAGGTACTGGACTATGGACCAAAAGGTTCAAGGTTCAAATCCATCCTCTGCCAAGGTGCCACTGTTGGGTCCTTGAGCAAGACCCTTAACCCACAATTGCTTGGACTGTAAGACTGTATCAATTGTAAGTCTGGATAAGGGCGTCTGCTAAATGCTGTAAATCTAAGTGAATGAGAGTATGTGCACAACCATAATGAGGGAAGATGTGGAAAAAAGCGGGAAATCAAACAACAAACTGAACACAAAAGGCTTCAGCCAACAGCAAGGAACTCTAAACGGTTTCTACAAACGACAACTTCCATGTTTCCAAACAGAGGATCTATAGAGGATACTCAAAGTAAGACTGGGATCTTTTCTGATCCCCAAGCTCAAATGAGATTTGTTTACTGACAAACTGTATATTATGAGAGTACAATAAAACAGAGATTGCAAAACTACAGAAAAGTTCCAGGAGAAACTTTTTCATAGTTCATAGAACTGTGCCCAGTTTGTCACATGGTCACGCTGCAGGAACTGGGGACGATTGTAGTTCTTAGAACACCATGTACACCAACTTTTTTAGCTCCTACTTCAAGGTATGGTCTTTTCTCAGCACATAGGAACCCGAACTGACATTAGAATGTGGTGATTGGTCCAGATGTAGGGATACTAGTGTACAGTGATTGGTCCAGATGCTGTGTTGAGCTCAACCGTCGTGTTTAAATTTCCTTCCATTGGCAGCCATATAAACAAGAGATATTTACGAGCCTATATGCGATGGAGGAGGTACAACACATTTTGAGTTGTATAAGTGAAATTCGTGAGGCTTATCACAATTAGGTGCAAAAAAGAGCTTCCCTGAGAGGCAGTGTCTTTTCAGAAGTAAATATGGGAAGAGGTGCCCGACTCTGAGAAAGTCTGCAGGAAAACTGTGCAACAATTCAAGAATAACATTTCTCAAACAGCAAAATAACTTGAGGATTTCATCATCTGCAAAACAGTACCATTAAAAAATTCAGAGAATCTGGAGAAATCTCTGGACGCAAGGGTCAAACCTGAAAACTAATTAATGCATCAAACATAGACACGATTCTGTAGTGGAAATCTACGCATGGGCTCAGGAACACTTCAACAAACATTTAATATGGCTTTGATGGGCTTTCAAAACTACACCAACTGGTCACCTCAGTGCCCAACGAGGTGATGCAACAAAGTGGTAACCCTGCCCCTGTCCTGACTGTTTAAACATTTTGACGTTAGGTTCAAATTGTGTACGTCTATAATAAATAAACATACTGCAGTCACTGCCAAAAAAAAAAGCACCCCAGCTGGTCCCACAAATGCTTGATTGTTGATAAGTCTGGACACTGGGCAGGCCAAGGAAGTGCAGCAATCTGGCCATCTCTCAGTCCAGTGAAAAAGTATATCAAAGTCTGTCGACTGGGTAAAATGGCTTTGAGTGGGTCGCAGAGGCATGTCTAGTGATCTCTCACCAAGAGGTACACTCCCCAAAAGTTTGTTTGTTGGTTTTTATTGCCATCCAAGCACAGAGTAAGTGCTTTATTCACGGCATTACATATGTAGATACTTAGTCATAGAAAAAGCATTGTCACAATTAGGTCAGGTGCTTCATATGGATATGCTTAAGTCCAATATTTTTGGGGAGTTTCTCCAGAATAAATTCTTCAGGTCTTAGTCTTCATAGAAGAGTATCTTATAGAGGCTTTGACATTCTATTAGAATATGTTGTATTGTTAGTGGAGTCTTGCAGGAAGTACATGTTGGTGAGTTCTCTCCTGTGAGCAGGTGCCGGTGAGTCAAAGCTGAATGTCCTAGTCGACGTCTTGTTAAAATTAATTGGTCTCGACGGTTTAAGGGGTATTGCCTTGATTTATGATCTATTTTGGGTCTGATTTCGTGCTACCCAAAAGTAGCCTCCGAGAGCCATGTTATAAACAGTGAGGGGAGCACTTGTACACCCTCTTGTGGCAAGACCCAGAGTCTAATCAGACCACACCTGTAGTCATTTACATATCTGCCTTCCACATAACTGCATAACGAATTTTGCAGCAATCCGACATTTCTATGGGTGCTTTGTTTTTTGTCAATGATTTCCATCCAAATATGCAGTAAGGTTTAAATGATTCGTACATTGTTGCATTTTTATTGACATTTGCACAGTGTTCCCACTTTTGTAATCAAGGTTATAGCTAGCTAAAGCAAAGTTTAAATATGCATACCTCAGAAGGGCAACAAGCTCTGGCACACCAATAAAACTGGAGCAGTGAATGTGTGTCTTTGTAAGCTTAGTTTTATATCACTGTTTTACTGTTTATTCGTCTTATGTAAATTATGTGACCATGTCTCTCAACTGAATGGTGGGTGTATGTGTGGGTTTTGAACTGAGACAGTCGGAAAACAAGGGTAAACATGCTAATGCTGCCATTGAATATACTGTACATCCTTGAAAATGTAAGCATTATGATGGTGAGCTTGCCTTGCCAAAGCCATGTGGATTGTTTGTGATGTCTGTGGTTTATCAGACTACTTGGATTTTTGTAGCTCTGATTCCTGTGTGAAAGAGAATTACAGCATCTGGGCAATGTTCAGCAAGATAAGGTAAAAGTGTAGGAGTATATGCAGGGATGTAGTTATTTGGAGCCCTTTCGATTTAAACAATGGTACTGCAAACAAAAGATGAACCTATTTCTAGACTGGATTGTCCTCATAGGTAGTGTCTGATGGTGGCTATTCAAACAATCCCTAAACCATGACTCTATAAGGGACAATTCCACTGCACTGAAGATATTGGGGTTGCCATAAACAGAAAATCTCATGGATTTAAATATATCCATGGAAAAATTTACATTTAACAAAATCAAAGGGTTACTTCAAATTAGCTGTTAAAGTAAATTTGTAGCTTAGTCACAAACATCAAGCAGAAAAGTGCTGTAGTACTCCAAAATCAGGACCGTATTGTCTGAATGGAGAAACTGAAATATTCATTCATCTTTCCAGAAGTTGCTATCCTGCAAAAATGTCTTCCCAACTAAGGTGCAAAATCATCCAGGAGTCACAAAGAACCAGAGAACAACGTCTAAAGATCTTCAAGAATCTCTTGCATTATCTAAGCCAGGTGTTCATGACTCCACTACCAAAAAACACTGGCCAAAAAATTAGGATCCGTGGTAGAGGTCCAGTGCAGAAAGGTTGAATGTTTTTTTTCCTCAAGATTACCAAAAAGCACCTAGATAATAATCAAGACGTCTGGAACAACATTGACAGATAAGTCAAAATTGGATCTATTTAGTGCCCTGGGCCCAAAAACATTTACATTTACATTTACAGCATTTAGAAGACGCCCTTATCCAGAGCGACTTACAACTGATACAGTCTTACAATCCAAGCAATTGTGGTTTAAGGGTCTTGCTCAAGGACCCAATAGTGGCAGCTTGACAGAGGTGGGATTTGAACCCTGGACCTTCTGGGCCAGAGTCCAGTACCTTACCCACTAGGCTACCACAGTCCCAAACAGTGCATTTCACAGTCAGAACTCTTACCAAAAGTCATGAATTCTGTTCAATAGCAAATACTTCTTCTGGAGAATGTCATACTACCTGTCTGTAAGCTAAAGCTAAAGTTCAACTGGGTTGGGCAGCAAGACAATGATCCAAATACAAGTCAGTCTACAACAGAATGGTTGAAAATCAAGAAAATTCATCTTAATCAGTTGGCCCAGTTGGAGTCCAAACCTAAGATGTCGTGCCAAGATCTACAAAAGCCGCCGAGTTGAAGCAGTTCTGCAAGAACTGGCATGAGTCAAAGCTCTGAGACACTTATCATTAACTACAGAAAGTGTCTGGCTGCAGTTATTATTGTTTAAAGGGGTATAATCAGTTAGAGAGTTTAAGGGAACTGCTTTTTCATGCAAGGACTTTGAGTGTTGCATAACCTTCTTTACGAAATAAAGAAAATGTGCATTTGCTCAGCTGTGGTTCTCTGCTCGCATTGCCAAAATGACCATTTATATTAGGGATGCACTAGGGGTGCAACGATAGGAAATTTCACGATATGATTGCTGTTTTTGTTCCACAACACAATATATTTTCGATATAAAATGAAGCTTTGATCTCCTTGATCTCTTTTTGTAGAGATCAAGGAGGTCAATACTACTTTCTGCTCTGCAAGCTTGGAACATGGTTTACTTACAAAAATCACCAATGAGCTAGCCATTGTAAAACGAAATACAACAAATCAACACATAGAAAGGTACTAAACTGCTATTTATCTATACCAGTTTACTACCACACTAGGCTGCTGTGTGTCTAATACTGCTGTGTGTCACACCTTGCCAGTCTGTTCCTGTCTTTACAATTCCTGTTCATGCTGTCAGCCTGTGTACCCAAATGTTCTGCCCTGATAAACCACAATGCACTTCCATTCTACAGCCTAGTCTTACACAGTGTTACACCCCTTGGTATAAGTGAGAATGAGTGAATGTACAATGCTATGTGACAGACTGGCATGTGGTCCAGGACGCATTTCCACCTTGCACTCTATGTTTCTGAGATTAATCATGTTAAAGCAGTTTTGTTTATATGCACAGCTCTTAGCATTGACACGCCTTTATCTAGAGCGATTTAAAACTGGACTCATGAGCTCAACGGTGGCACGATGGTAGAGCCGGGATTTCAAGTCAGCGTCTGAATAGTAGTCAACACATAAGACAGTGAGACAGACATAGAGAGAGTCTTGGTAAATATATATTTATGGGGCCATTTTCTTGACATACCGATTACTATACCCACACTATTAATGCCTACACCTAACACCTAACTAAAAGGACATTTTTGGCTCTTTTTGTCAAGATTATGGGCAACAGGAACAGCCCGGTAATTACGTCATCCTACATGCCTTCGTTCTGACCCTTTTCTCTTTCCACAGCAGGCAGCTTAATAACAGCCTGCAGTGCTTTCTCTATATAAGCCCTCATTCCTGTTCACTTCTTTATCGGGTCTTGTCTCCTTGTCGGTTGGCTCCTGTCCCTGACTCCTGTTCTTCCTGTTGCTTGTTTTACAGTTTGTCTGTTCCTGCTCCTGTTTTATGAACAATTGTCACCCTTTTGCTCCTCTTACAGTTTGTCTGTTCCTGCTCCTGTTTTATGAACAATTGTCACCCTTTTGCTCCTCTTACAGTTTGTCTGTTCCTGCTCCTATGTTACATATTTTTGTCACCCATGTTGCTCCTCTTATGGTTTTTCTGTTTCCGTTTTATGTGTTGTTCCCTGTCTTGTGTGCCTCTGATTACTGTCAGCACTCTGCCTACTGGCATACGTATTGTATGTTAGCGTTTCTGTTTGTATTAGCATATTGTCAGTGTTACCTGGCTCCCTTTTGACCCTTTTCTCTTTCCACAACAAGCTGCTTAATAACAGTGTGCTGTGCTGTCCCTATACAAACCCTCATTCTTGTTCACTTCTTTCGCAGGTCTCTTCTCCTTGTCGGATTGCTCCTGTTGTCACCCCTGTTGCTCCTGTTACAGTTTGTCTGTTCCTGTTTTATGTGTTGTTCCCCGTCTTGTGTTTCACATGTTAGCTTTTTGTATTAGTATTGCCTGTGTCTCTGACTACTGTTAGCACTCATCCTATTGCCATTAGTATTGTATGTTAGAGTTTCAGTTTGTATTAGCATATTGTCAGTACCTGGCTCCCTTTTGACCCTTTTCTCTTTCCACAACATACTGCTTAATAACAGCATGCTGTGCTTTCACTCTATAAACCCTCATTCTTGTTCACTTCTTTGGCAGGTCTCGTCTTCTTGTCGGATGGCTCCTGTTGTCACCCGTGTTGCTCCTGCTTACGGTTTGTCTCTTCCTGTTTTAGGTGTTGTTCCCTGTCTTGTGTGTTAAATGTTAGTTGCTTGTATTAGTAATGCCTCTGTGTCTCTGATTATAGTTACCACTCTGCCTATTGGCATTAACACTTTGTTAGCGTTTCTGTTTTTATTAGAATATTATTAGTGTTACCTGGCTCCCTTCTGACCCCTGTCTCTTTCCACAGGTTGAGTAAGAACAGCATGCTGTGCTTCCCATATATAAACCCTCATTCCTGTTCACTTCTTTGTCAGGTCTTGGCTCCTGTTCTTCCTGTTGCTCGTTTTACATTTTGTCTGTGCTTGCTTCTAATTTATGTAATATTATCAACACTGTTGCCCTTGTTATAGCTTGTTTGTCTGCTCCTGTTTTATGTATTGTTCCCTGTCTTGTGTGTTACATGTTCGCTGTTTGCATTAGTATTTTCTGTTAGTCTCTGTGCCTCTGACTACTGTTAGCATTCTGTCTACTTGTATTAGCATTGCATGTTAGCGTTTCTGTTTGTAATAGCATATTGTCAGTGTTTCCTGGCTCCCTTATGACACGTTTCCCTTTCCACAGCAGGCTGCTTAATAACAGCCTGCCATATTTTCCTTCTATAAACCCTCATTCCTGTTCTCTTCCTTTTCAGATCTTATCTCCTTGTCATTTGTTTCATGTTTCTAGCTCCTGTTCGTCCTGTTACTTGTTTTACAGTTTGTCTGTTCCTGCTCCTGTTTTATGTACTGTGTCCCCTGTTGCTCCTGTTATGGTCTTTCCATTCCTGTTTTATGTATTGTTCCCCGTCTTGTGTGTGTTACATGTTAGCTGTATGTATTAGTCTGTCAGCCTGTTTGCCTTGTATTAGCATCCTATGTTGGTGTTTCTGTTTGTAACAGCCTGATGTCAGAGTTACCTGGTAATCCCTGTCCCTGTGTTTATATTAGCCTCGATGCTTACATCTGTCTCCATTCCCTGCGCTGAGAATGACACCTTTGGTTGCTTGCCATTTTTAAAAACAAGTAAATAAAGTTGTGGGGACCAGAAAAATGTCACCACAAGGCCAAAAATATCTGATGTTCCTATTTTTGGCATGACATTTCATACCCAAGAGTATAACAAATACCTGGTCACTCTCTCTCACACACAGACAGACAGACAGTCATACCATTACAGAAAGAGATTAATTAAAACTGCTTAGGGTGTATATGGATCAAACAAAGGCTTTTTAGTCTGTAAGAGCACTTGTGCATTTAGTGCTAGTCACTTATCTGAAAGATGTTTTCGGCTCTCCACAGGCTAAAGTGGATTTCTGCAAGGATGTGTGAAATGGCTTTCTGTCGATCAATGGGAATGAGACACTTAGTTGCAATGAGCTCAGAATCTTCAAATGACATGCCAGTCTTACGTGCCACTTGGAGCTCTAATGTGCAATCCACTTCTTTCTGTGTGCACTCCTTATCTGTGCCCCTATAGACTGGAAATTGTACAAATTCCAATGCTGTGATACTATTAAAGCCTGATAACTATCTTGGCATATGCTGCGCTTTAGTTTCAGGTAAGATCACTTCACTCTAATATATGCTAAAAGGCAAATTGAACCACAGTAAATAGCGAGAACACTGAACAGTTATCCAGGTTCATGCTGTGGCATTCCAACACAAATCCCATCATTCAGCCATATCAGGTTACAAGCAACGTAATTAAGGTTAGCAGGCACAAACAAAAAAGACAATATGTGCTTGTTTTAGATAAGAACTCAATGGCAGTAATTCTCGTAGATACGAGCGACTCAGCAGCAACGAGCCACAACAGAGATGATTGGGTCTCTAAATACAGGTATGCACCGTTTAACAGCCACATTACGTAAGGTGACATTGACCAGGACATTGCCATAGTCACACAGTCTATTTTACGCTACTGTATAGATAGACAGATGGATGGATGGATGGAGGGACGGATGAATAGATCGAGTACTTTATTAATCCCCAAAGGAAAATTCTGGTGTTGCAGTAGCAGTGCATATAAATGACAGAGACATTAATGATACATACTTTCAAAGTAAAATGAGGAAGGTAAAGACACAGGCGAAATACGAAAAAAATATATACCTCTACCAAAGATACAAAATAATGTAAATATAAAGGGTATTTTCACAAGAAAACTGCATGCAAACGATATGTAAATGCATCAGAGATACCACTGTGTTCGGTAGCCGTTTATCGGGTGCTACGTATAATTCCAGAGTTGCCAGATCCCATGAGAAAATCCCCCAACTGGTCTACGTGAATAAGCCCAAAAGAAACTAAATGTAGCTGCTCTGCATGTTTAATCATTAAAATATTCAAATTAAACCAATTTACAATAAATCATACTTGTTTACCAGCATTTGTAGTTTGAATCAAATTGGCTTTCATCAAGTGCTTTGCCTGCCTTTGCAGCCTGACCTGGATGTTGTTGTCTGACATCTCCTGTACGCCTTTCAGGCTGCCGTGTCGTTTATTTGCTCTGCCTCCTCCTCACGCTCTGATGTTCTTTCTCTTCAAATGTGTCTTTTATGGATAGTTTATAAAGGATGATGCAATCAGTAACCAACACAGAGGTAACTAGATGCCAGACCCCCAGAGCAATAAGAGGATGCCCATCTACAAGGTTTGAACCTGATAAATATGCACTAAAAAACACATTAGCAATGGCCTATGAATAACAATGAGACGTGGTTAAAAGTGCTGGTCTAAGTGTGTTTAATACATTTCTATCAATGATTCTGGAGGGTTTTAAAGTAACATTTTAAGTAACGTTGTACAGCTAACACAATTTCTTACCTTGAGCCTGTGAGGCATCCAAAGTTGTGACCTGTAAGGTAACGATGCATCGCGATGCAAAAATGTCACAATGTACATCGTAGAGATTGTTTTTATTATGCAATTGCATTTTTTGAAAAGCAGATGGTGCAATCGTACATTACGCTTCCATTTGCATTTAAAACCTTCGAATTTCTGTTACTTGCAGGGGACTAAGGATTCTTTTTGTTTACATTTTTATACCAAGAGATGTAGACATTATTGTGAAGTGAGGTTTTTTTCCAGAAATAAAAAGAGCGTTTTCATGGACAGATGTCCTGACATTTTCCTTTAGAATTCTCTGATATCATTCAGAATTCATTGTTTCATCAGTGACAGCAAGCCGTCCTGGCCCAGATGCAGCAAAACAGGCCCAGACCATAATACTACCACCACCATGTTTCACAGATGGGATAAAGTTCTTATGCTGGAATGCAGTGTTTTCCTTTCTCCAAGCATACGCTTTTCTTTTAAACCAAAAAGCTCTACTTTGGTCTCATCCGTCCACAAAACATTCTTCCAATAGCCTTCTGGCTTGTCCATGTGATCTTTAGCAAACTGCAGACGAGCAGCAATGTTCTTTTTGGAGAGCAGTGGTTTTCTCCTTGCAACCCTGCCATGTACACCATTGTTGTTCAGTGTTCTCCTGATGGTGGACTCATGAACATCAACATTAGACAATGTGAGAGAGGCCTTCAGTTGCTTAAAAGTTACCCTGGGCTCCTTTGTGACCTCACCAACTATTACACGCCTTGCTCTTGGAGTGATCTTTGTTGGTCGACCACTCCTGGGGAGGGTAACAATGGTCTTGAATTTCCTCCATTTGTACACAATCTGTCTGACTGTGGATTGGTGGAGTCCAAACTCTTTAGAGACGATTATATAACCTCCTCCAGCCTGATGAGCATCAACAACTCTCTTTCTGAGGTCCTCAAAAATCTTCTTTGTTCGTGCCATGATACACTTCCACAAATATGTGCTGTCAAGAGCAGACTTTGATAGATCCCTGTTCTTTAAATAAAACAGGGTGCCCACTCACACCTGATTGTCGTCCCATTGATTGAAAACACCTGACTGATTTCACCTTCAAATTAACTGCTAATCCTAGAGGTTCACATACTTTTGCCACTCACTAATATGTAATATTGGATCATTTTCCTCAATAAATAAATGACAACCATTTCGAATTCGAACCTCAGCACCGTAAATAGAACATTCAGTGGTGCACCAATGCACCAATAAGATATGCCAATCGCCATAAAAGAAAAAAGAAATGAAGAGTGCGATCATAAGCATATTATGTACATTAGGATTGAGCGATATGGTAAAAATATTAGATCCCGATCATTAAGGACATTTTCACGATAAATGATATCTATCACAAGACTTGTGATCGGAGACAAAAAGCATCAGTAGAGACAGATTCTTAAAAACTACTTTTTCAAATAGTATCTCATACTTAGTAAAGTGATTTTTATTCAAAATGTGCTGCAATTCATCTAATTCAACAGGACTCATTACACACTTCATAATAAAACATGCAGTTTGTCAGTGTTCTTTCAGCATGGACGATATCCTTGATATGCTCAGAAAAACATATCGTCTATCACGATAGCAAAATTTATCACGGTACGATAAAATATTGTAATATTGCCCACCCCTAATGTACATTATATTATAATCATATTATGTACAGTATATGTATATTATATCAGTCTATAGGTGCGATTTTAGACACTCCCTGCCGCTGTCCCAGTGATAGGACTGCGTTTGCCACAATGGCTACATAGCTTCACATTATATTGACTTACGTCATGTTTTTATTAAATTTATGCATGGTATTACATTTTGTAATGCTTAATTATGCTTTTAGTCATTAATTACATACTACTACTAATATAAATGTAAAAAAAAACAATCATTTGGGGATCGGGAAAGGATTCATCCTATTTACATTACTGCTCATGAGGATGGGAAATTTCTTTCCGGCTTTGAACAGCTTTCTGGAACCAATTAAGTTCAAATTCTGGGATTACACTGTATAGCCTTTAGCCTATAGGAAAGAAAACTAAATGACTTGACACTACTTTATAGGGTTTTGCTCATTAATGTGAGCCAGCAGATTCCAACGAGTTCAGAAAATCATTTAAAAATGCCTTTTAAAATGAATACACTGGTGTGTTTGTGATTATAAAACTATTAAATTAAATGGAATATGGGGTTGACAATACGGAAGTACTGGAATTGATAAAAGGGCTATTTTTAGGATGCACTACAGAGCTATTGGTCTTAAGTGTACCGTCTGTATTACACTTATACAGGCTGGGTGCAACTACTGAGTAGCTTCTCAATTCTTCAGTCCATCCTGTCCAACCAAATGTAGATCAGATGCCTGAGCTCCTCTCTCTCCTCCACAGCTTCCGGCATTTTTAATCCTTTTCCTCTATACCATTTGTTGTAATTTGAGTCTTTTGCTCCGTTATAGTCGTCCACTTATATATTCTGGATAGCATTTAATACTTTATTGATTCGTTTGCGCTTTACAAAAGAGATGTTTCTCCCAACGCATACCACTCATGAATTAAAATGGACCTTGAGTCTTACACAATAGAAAGTACACAGCGCATATGCAAGGTTTATATTTGCGTTCGTGTTCTCGGAAGGATACTCAAGAACATTGTTCCAAACCACAAACAGTCTTGACAAACAACAGTCAAAGATTATGCACAGAATATTTCTCATATTGTTATTTTTCACTGAATCAAACTCGGTTCTTTAGAACTGATGATGTCTCGGAGCACTTGGCGTTCACACGATAAGTCCTTTAGAACTCAGACCCCAGTCGTGTGACATTGAATTATGAAGAGCATATTCATCGTGTTGCTGTTGTGTTGCTCTGCTACATTGTTATGACGCAAGTGATTATAGAGAACGAAATGCATGTGAAAAGCCAAAGCTGTAGGAATAAAACAACCTAAAGAGGAGGCTGAAGATGCTTTATAAAGAAATCTATAATAGAATGGAGCAGAGATTTAGCAGAAAAGTAAATGGCTTTATTAAGAAACCTTTTCTACAACCCCAAATCAGAAAAAGTTTAGTTTTTTTTACCTCATTACTAGTCCTAAACTGTCCCTGTCCCAACTCTTTTGGAATGTGTTACAGGGCTGAAATGCAGGAATGGATGTTTATCAAATGAAATGAAGTTGACCAGAAAAAAACCCACACTAAATATCTTGGGTTCATATTGTCTGCAATGAAAATAAAAGTATGGGACAATGCATGTATTTATTTGCAATTTCCATTGACTCCAAAATTAACTCATTCTAAAGTCATTTCTACCAAGGACTCAGATAAAAAAAAATTCAGCCACAGTAAGTACATGTTTCACAAACGCAAATACAAGGATGGCTCACCAAAGATTGGATTGGAATGAAGATCAGTGGGAAAGAGTATTATGGAGTGCCAAATACAATACTTTTTTTGGGTCCAATCATCAACAATATGTTATACATGGACATTGCAGCACTGGTAAAACAACAAATCTAATCTTGGCCTAAGACTTTCGCACTTTTTTTACTGAATCTATCATTTAACCAGGCAGTTTCACTAACATCAAGTAAAGGCAAATCCATTATTACTACTGAACTGTCAAAGCAGCTTTACAACTATCTAGACCCACAGCCATAACTAAGCAAACCTAAGGTGACTGTGGCATGGAAAAGCTCTCTAAAAGTGACAAGAAACAAACCCCAGGAGAACCATTACTCACAAAGGTACCCAACCTCCTTGGGCAGCCTAGATGTTATATGTAAGACAAACTAAATTACCTAAATAATACATTTATAATAACAGTTCAAATACACGAGCTAAATAGAACAACTAAAATCGATGTAATATAATATAATGCGGTGTAATATTATAAAATACAGACTACAGTAAATTAAAGAGTAAACAGTACCAACTGTATGAGTCACTCTTACCTAACAGAGTCAGTCAAGGTTAACTGACTGTCATTACTGGAAAAAAGTAACATTGTTTTATCATTTATTAGCTCCTATGAAATGGTATATTATACATTTTATGTGGATGATAAAACACTAATCAAAATTCTAAAACAGTTATTTTCCATCTTATATCCCTTCTGCCAAGTTGCTCCCTGTGGATACTTGGCGCCTGAGGACATGGGATGTAATAGGAATCCACTTATTAAGAGACGCCAGGCCATAAGCATGCACAAAAAAGTAATTCAAGATTCATTTCACAAATCTTCATTAAGAAGCATGTCTCCAAGTCCCATGCCATTAGAACGGTGCAGAACTCACAGCATAACTACAATGGACATATAAAAACCTCTCAGACTTGCAGTTATAAGTTTAGATTTCTGCTTTCCAAAGGCACATGATTACATGTAAAGCTGAATATGCACATATAGTGATATCGAGGTTCTAGTCATTAATTCGTTCCAGAAGGCGACGAGTACAGAGAGAATTTGTCCCATAAGGAATAATGTACATTGAATGAATCCATTCCAGACCCCCCAGAACATCCACACTGTATAAGGTATTATATGCATTAATAGTGTTGTATTGTACAGGTGCTCCCCGATTTGCGACGGGGATACGTTCCGATAAATCCATCGTAAGTTACATGCATCATGAACTGGGAGTTTAGTAGTGTGGTCTATACTGTATCATAGCAGAGCACATAAGTAATGATAAGTAAGTTAATGTTTAAAACACTTACATTAACCTACAGTTGGCCAAAATCATGAACACATACTTGTTTTATAATTAAGTGTTGAAAAATCTCCTGTAATTTAGTGAGTAATGGATTGAAGAAAAGTAAAAGCAAAACACTTACTCTATTGGTGAACAAAAAAAGGCTAGCATAGCTGCTAAACTAACTGCATCCTGTGTTCTGGAGGATTCAGGGTCTGTTTTGCTTTCGGTTGACTCTTGGAAACTAACCTTTTTAGGAAACATGGAGACTTTTTTACACTAAGAATACAGCACTGTAGATGCAAAAACAATGCTTGCCATCGCCACCATTGATTAAACAATGAATTCGAATGCATGAATGAAAAAAAAAAGTCGGGAAGTGTGTGAACTGAATCTCAAGAGTAAGTAGACCATGCAGCAACACAACAATCTAGAGCACACACCAATAAATGGTTAAAGAAGAATAAAGTTCATGTTCAAAAATGGCCAAGTCCTGATCTTAATCCAACAGAAATGTCATGGAACCAGTTCATGTGCAGAACATCCCTGAGCTGAAGATGTTCTGTATTGAAAAATGGACTAAAATTCCTCAAAGCCCATGTGCAGGACAGTTGATGGAAATGTTTAATTGCTGAACAAAGTCACACCAGATACTGAAACTAAAGTTTCACACACTTTTGATACTCACAGATATGGAATATTGCACCAATTTCCGCAATAAAAACATTAAAAAGTAAATTTTTGCTTAACTGGTTTCTCTTTACTTTTAGGACTTTAGGAAATCAGATGAAGATTTGGGTCACATTTCTGCAGAAATATAGAAAATTCTAAAGGGTTCACAAACTTTCAAGCACCATTGCAGAGTTAACAGGCGGCAGCTGGCTGACGATCTCTTTAAACAGTCCAGAAGTCAGAGCGCACAGTATTGTTATATATGCAGTGCTGGCTGCCAGTAAACGGTACAGTATGAAAGCTTGAGTGCCTGTGAAAAGAAAATATGAAGGCTGCAAAAGAAGAAAGGTTTAAAAAAAAGAGGGTGACGTGTGATTTCTGGACGTGAAAGTGAAACTGTAGACAAACCAAGATTGTAAAGGGACTTTTAAAAAGTCGGCGACGAAGCTCTGAAGGATCAAATCAAAAGTTAAAGATTTTGCAGCTTGACTGAAGTGAGCAGATAATTGAGAAAGTAAGATATAACACTGAAAGAAGCGGGAAAGAGTGAAAGTCAAACTGTGAAGAGAAAAGAAACAGAAAAAGAAAAGAACAGGTCTAAGTTTAACCAGAGAATGTAAAGTAAATATTTCAGAGGTGAACTGAGGAAAGTATAACACAGTAATTTGGTTGTAATTAAAGATGATGGTGAGTATTTAAGATATTCTCTGAACAAAGAAACAGATCAGAAATTTCATCTGGGTTTCAGAGACAGGGAATACGATCTCAGCCCGAGTTGATTGACTATAATTGCCATTATTGTTTGTGGATGCCATTTTGTGTTGGGTCTTGTCATTTTGTATTGTGCGTTGCCCATGTGCTCCCTGGTTCAGCATGTAGCCTATCATTAGTGCTTCCTGTGCATTCGAGTTCTGGATCAAATCTTTATCCAGGTTCTTCATATGTGCACAAGCACTCACTCGCACTATCAGCAAAAAAGTATTTAGGCAGTCACTGATTGTGCAAGTTCTCCTACTTAGAAAGATGAGAGAGGTCTGTAATTTTCATCATAGGTACACTTCAACTAGGAGAGACAAAATGAGAAAAAAACAAATCAGGAAATCACACTGTAGGATTTTTAAAGAATTTAATTGGAAATTATGGTGGAAAATAAGTATTTGGTCAATAACAAAAGTTCAACTCAGTACTTTGTAACATAATTTTTGTTAGCAATGACAGAGGTCAAATGTTTCCTGTAAGTCTTCACCAGGTAGTCACACACTGTAGCTGGTATTTTGGCCCATTCCTCCATGCAGATCTCCTCTAGAGCAGTGATGTTTTGGGGCAACACGGACTTTCAACTCCCTCCACACATTTTCTATGGGGCTGAGGTCTGGAGACTGGCTAGGTCACTCCAGGACCTTGAAATGCTTTTTACGGAGCCACTCCTTCGTTGCCCGAGCGGTGGGTTTGGGATCATTGTCATGCTGGAAGACCCAGCCACATTCCATCTTCAATGCTCTCACTGATGGAAGGAGGTTTTGGCTTAAAATCTCACGATACATGGCCCCGTTCATTCTTGTCTTAACATGGATCAGTCGTCCTGTACCTTCTGCAGAAAAACAGCCCCAAAGCATGATGTTTCCACCCCTATGCCTCACAGTAGGTATGGTGTTCTTGGGATGCAACTCAGCATTCTTCCTCTTCCAAACATGCAGAGTTTTTACCAAAAAGTTCTATTTTGGTTTCATCTGACCACCCTAACCCTAACCCTAACCCTAACCCTGATATTCTCCCAATCCTCTCTCCTCCAATCCTGTTCTCTGGCAAACTTCAGACAGGCCTGGACATGTACTGGTTTAAGCAGGGGGACACGTCTGGCACTGCAGTCCCTCTCGGCGTAGTGTGTTACTGATGGTAGCCATTGTTACTTTGGTCCCAGCTCTCTGCAGGTCATTCATCAGGTCCCTCCGTGTAGTTCTGGGATTTGTGCTCACAGTTCTCATGATCATGTTGACCCCACGGGATGAGATCTTACATGGAGCCCCAGATAGAGGGAGATTATCAATGGTCTTGTATGTCTTCCATTTTCTTACAATTGCTCCCACAGTTCATTTATTCACAAAAACCTGCTTGCCTATTGTAGATTCACTCTTCCCAGCCTGGTGCAGGTCTACAATGTTCTTCCTGGTGTCCTTCAACAGCTCTTTGGTCTTGGCCATGGTTGAGTTTGGAGTCTGACTGTTTGAGGCTGTGGACAGGTGTCTTTTATACAGACAACGAGGTCAAACAGGTGCCATTAATACAGGTAACGAGTGGAGGACAGAAGAGCTTCTTAAAGAAGAAGTTACAGGTCTGTGAGAGCCAGAAATCGTTGTTTGTGAGTGACCAAATACTTACTTTCCACCATGATTTACAATTAAATTCTTTAAAAATCCTACAATGTGATTTCCTGGATTTTTTTTTCTCATTTTGTCTCTCATAGTTGAAGTGTACCTATGATGAAAATTACAGACCTCTCTCATCTTTCTAAGTAGGACAACTTGCACAATCAGTGGCTGACTAAATACTTTCTTGCGCCACTGTGCACATATGTATACATTCTGACAAATGCATCACAAGTTAAATGCATTATGAATCGATGACTTTGTTATAGTCTATACTGTATCATAGCGGAGCCTGTTACACATTAACACTTACAGTAACACACAATTGGCCAAAGTCATTAACACAATGCTCCTGTTATAATAAACTGTTGAAATAAGTCATGAACTCTGGCACTAGCATAGCTGCGAATGCTAACTACTGCCTGTGTTCTGGAGGATTCAGTTCAGTTTTCCTTTCAGTTGGGTGTCATTACTAACCTTGTTAGGACCCATAGAGACAGATTTGCACTAAGAATACAGTACTGTAGATGTAAAAATAAAGAAAAACACAGTGAGCAAGGGCTATTGTGGATCTGAATCTGAGTCTTGAATCGTGAATTGAGTTTCAGCTGAAATGAGTCGCACGGCTCAAAGTACCAAGCAAACGATGAAAGGCAAGAAATTTTTAAAGTAAAAATGCATTGAGAAACAAATTTGACCAGCTCCGAGGTGGTCGAGAACCGAGGTACCACTGTGTATAATGATTTACATACCGTATTTAAGGCGCACTTAAAATCCTTTAATTTTCTCAAAAATCGACAGTGCACCTTAAAATGCGGTGCGTCTAATGTATGAATTAATTCTGGTTGTGCTTTCTGACCTAGAACCGATGGTAGATGGTACACGGCACTCATAAATCTGTCAAACTGTTTTAGCACGGCCTTGGTAAGTTACGAAGCTTACGGCAACCGTAGTCATGAGCATAGCGGAGTAATACGGTATGTGCTTCAGCATTAGGGTACGTGCATTCATTCATTTATTTTCGAAGCGGATTTCAAACTCAACGCCATCAGTCACGCAGTACAACATGGACATAGAGCAGCTGCGAAAGAATTCAGCATTAATGAACCAATGATACGGAAGTGGAGGAAGCAAGAAGACGCCCTGCGCCAGGTAAAGACCAAACTGAGCTTCCAACGGAACTTAAGAGTTTTGTTTCATTTCATGCGCCTTATAACCCGGTGCACTTTATGTATGAAAATAGATCCGTTAGCAGTCGATCATTGATATATATATAATACCTGGCTAGTACTGTGTTGGACCCCCTTTTGCCCTAAGAATTGTTCCTCAAAGAATTGTTGTGGCGTAGATTCAACAAGGTGCCTGAACTGTTGATACAAGGCAGGATGGATCCAAGCTTTATATATTTATATATATATACACACACCAACCCACACACACACACACACACACACACACACACACACAACACCATATATATATATATATAATATATATATATATATATATTATATATATATATATATATATAAAGCTTGGATCCATCCTGCCTGTCTCAAACAGGTTTCAGGCACCTTGTTGAATCTACGCCCACAACAATTCTTTGAGGAACAATTTTTTAGGGCAAAAAAGGGGGTCCCAACACCACAGTACTAGCAAAGTGTACCTATTAAATTGGCCGATGGTGTATGTTACTGCTCCACGAGCGTATATTATGCAACAGTCCTGTAACTACTTGTTTACACTGCGTTATTGATCCTGTCATGTATTGCTTCGTATCTCATTACAGACACTAATTCTGCCCAAATATATACTATAACCATACAGTAAAATATGACTGTGAATTCTATTGATTCCCCAACAAAAGGCATATTGTGCATTATTCAAGCAAACATTTTCTCTTGGTGATTCAATTCTAATAGCAGAATGCCAGGCCCTTTTTTTCCACAGAATTTAGGTTTGTTTTTTTTTCTCAAGTGATGCCTCAGCACAACTACGCCCAGTACATATCAATTACACTGACAGCTCATTATCTTTCTATACGCATCTATCAATCCTTGTCTACTCGTTGCACCATCTAGCAAAAAAAAAAAATAATCTAGTAAATGTTTTTTTTCTCCAAAAAAATGAATTGCATTTACGTTACCTAAAGGTCTTGCTAAATATTTAACAAGAAACACATATATGAACAGGTCAATATAGAACACTGTCACCATTATTCCCCAATGATCAATAGTGAATTTTATTAGTGTTATGATAGAGGTATGCACCGTTTAACAATCCATCTGATCAATGAACCATTCACTTTACCGTATGAGATCTTTAAAGACGAAATTTAAAAAAGAGAATAAAATTGTCCTTTTAAACTCTTGCACAAGTGTTAATATTAGTCAAAGACAACACAAGTAAACACAAAATGCAGTTTTTTTTAAATGAAGTTGTTTGTTATTAAGGGAGAAAAAAATCCAAGCGTACATGGCCCTGTTGTGAAAAAAAGTGATTGCCCCCCCTAAAACCTAAATAACGGGTTGGGCCGCCCTTAGCAGCAACCAACTGAAACCAAGCATTTGAGAGATAACTTGCAGTGAGTCTTTTACAGTGTTGTGGAGGAATTTTGGCCACTCATCTTTGCAGAATTGTTTGTAATTCAGCCACATTGGGAGGGTTTTTGAGCATGAACGGGCCTTTTTAAGGTCCCTGCCACAGCATCTCAATAGGATTCAGGGTCAGGACTTTGGACTAGGCCACTCCAAAGTCTTCATTTTTTTGTTTTTCTTCAGCAATTTCAGAGGGTGGACTTTGCCTGGTGTGTTTTGGATCATTTGTCCCTGTTGCAGAAACCCAAGTTCGTTTCAGCTTGAGGTCACGAACAGATGGCCTGACATTCTCCTTCAGGATTTTTTGGTAGACATCACACTACCACCACCATATTTTACTGTTGCTATAATGTTCTTTTTCTGAAATGCTGTGTTACTTTTACACCAGATGTAATGGGACACACACTTTCCAAAGAGTTCAACTTCTGTCCCCTCAGTTCACAGAACGTTTTCCCTAAAGTCTTTGGGATTATCAAGATGTGTTCTGGAAAAATTAAGACGAGCTTTAATGTTCTTTTAGCTCAGCAGTGGTTTTCATCTTGGAACTCTGCCATGCAGGCCATTTTTGCCCAGCCTCTTTCTTATGGTGGAGGCGTGAACACTTTCCTTAACTGAGGCAAGTGAGGCCTGCAGTTCTTTGCATGTTGTTGTGGGGTCTTTTGTGACTTCTTGGATGAGTCGTCGCTGTGCTCTTGGGGTAATTTTGTCGGTCGTCCTGGGAAGGTTCACCACTGTTCCATGTCTTTGTCATTTGTGGATAATGGCTCTCACTGTGGTTCGCTGGAGTCCAAAAGCTTTAAAAATGGCTTTATAACCCTTTCCAGACTGATAGATCTCAATTACTTTCTTTCTCAATTGTTCCTGAATTTCTTTGGATCCCAGCATGATGTGCAGCTTTTAAGGATCTTTTGGTGTACTTCACTTTGTCAGGCAGGTCCTATTTAAGTGACGTCCTGATTGAGAACAGGTGTGGCAATAATCAGGCCTGTATGTGGCTAGAGGCAGTGAACTCAGGTGTGCCAAACCATAGTTATGTTTTATCAAGTGGGGCAATCACTTTTTCACACAGGGCCATATAGGTTTGGATTTTTTCGCCCTTAATAATAAACACCTTCATTTAAAAACTGCATTTTGTGTTTACTTGTGTTGTCTTTGACTAATATTTAATTTGGTTTGATGTTCTGAAACACTTAAGTGTGACAAACATGCAAGAAAATAGGAAATCAGGAAGGGGCAAACACTTTTCCACACAACTGTATGTGCCTGTTCTATTGTAAGTAGTACTCCTTTGTTTGTCCCCCACTACCTGTATATTCTCTCTAACGTACATCTATGTAAACTGGTTCACATTATAATGTTATAATGTAATACTGTTTATCAATGCATTTTTGGCTTCCATCAAGCAAAAGTATCAGTCCCATCAAACCAATCCCTGAGTTGTTACGCATTTCCCCTAGACAGGGTCGTAACAATGCATTACAGTATTTCTCTAATTATTGTGAATTTCTGTAAATTAAAAAAAAGGCTAGCATGTGTATAACAGTTTAGTCTTTGGGTGTGGTGGCATTTGGTGGTGGAACGTGGCATCCAAGATGCCTTTACATATCATTGACGCACAGTTTTCCTAAAATACCCCTTATATTTACTCCCATATAATCACAGTCTTACTATAAGACGACTGTGATTATAGAAATGCATAATTTTCCAATATGTGTAGAAAATCTTTTTACATTAAGTTACACATTACTACATAATAGTTACACAGACAGTAATTAATACCTCTTAATACAAGAGAACGCCTCTAATATTTAATTGTCATGTTTAATTAGATATTTATATGGAGTTTGGCATACTTCAATTAATTCAGGTTGTGCCAGCTTCACAAATGTAATTAATTTAAGATAAAAATCAAGTCCTGGGTGTAGAAAGCTTGTTAGCCTAATTATTATTCTTTCATTTTCTTTAAATGTGCTTCATCTTTACTTAACAATCACTTCTACAATCATTTCAGTCCACGGTTAGTATGCAATATCATTACCATATTATTTCATAGTTTTTTTATTTTAATGAATGGAATAAATGCACTTAATTATACACTATAAAAACAAAACATTGACAACACATAAACAAGCTTTTTCAGAAGAAAGATGTTAAAGAGCCATTGTGGCAATATTTCAGTTTCAATACAGAACCAGCAGTGTTATCAGCGTTACTTGGCGTCTGTGCTGAGGGACTTCACTCTGTACTTTAAGAGCGCAATATAAATGGGGATAAATGAATGTGCAGTACAATGGACAATGCTGCACAAATGCTGCAAGCAATGCACCAGGCAGGTCAAACCAGACATTTGTTAGATATATTTATGTGACGGTTCACAGAAAAACTGTCCAAGCTGTCAAACAGGCACTAGCTTGTTAGCAAAACGTCTCTAGTTTCATGGTAAAATCAGCACATCTCTAACAAAAACAGGGTGAGCGCATTCCAACAGTGGACTGAGTGCATAAATGTAACAGTGATTTAATCACGATTACTGAATTCAATTAATATAGATATAATTGGCCATATAGTGTAATTATGGTTATACATGGTTCCTCAAATCATTCAAAGGACCCACAGACAAGTCAATGTAAAAATCATTTGTCATTAGCTTTTCCCACATTTTGATGTTTCTCTCAATGGATCTGGCAACCCTGATTCTTGTGTTTGTGTGGATCTTACTGTTTGTTTGCTCGATTCGACTGTTCTAACTTGGTTTCCTTAAAGTCAGCCAGTTGACCAGTCATTCAAAAGACCAACAGACAAGTCCATTTAAACAATTGTCCCATCATTTGTTCCCACTTTTTGATGTTAGATATTTTTGTGGCCTTTGGAGGACAAAACTGACCACTCTCTCCCTCCTCTGGTTATCTGGGGACAAAGTGCCGCCAACGACTTTCCTGCTTAGACTCAAAATCCTGGAGTGACTGTGTATCGGACTACTTAATCCAGATGTGCACATTTTACATTTTATTTAAACTATGACTCCATGACTTAGTTTAGATAAATTAGTTTCATTTTTACATTTATCATCTACGCCGCCCAAGGAGGTTGGGTCCCTTTTTGAGTCTTGGTCCTCCCAAGGTTTCTTCCTCATAACACTTAGGGAGTTTTTCCTTGCCACTGTCACCCTAGGCTTGCTCAATTTGGGTTTGGACGTAGATATTAGGAGATAATGTAAAGTTGCTTTGTGACAATGCTCCATTGTAAAAAGTGCTATATAAATAAATCTTGACTTGACAATGGTATTTTCATGTTGCAGGTTTTTGGAGCTTGTTTCTAAAGTGTAGATTCGCTTCTTTTCAGCTGTTTTCCATAGACCTGGTTGGTTGTTACGCTCTTTGGATCTGGCAACCCTGATTCTTGTGTTTGTGTGCCCGTGTATGTACCTTATCTTGATATACTTGTGAGGACCAAATATCCCTACGATGATAGGAAAACCTGGAAATTTTGAATTCTTTAACTGCCTTTTTTTTCTTTTTTTTATTTTAACATTTTTAATGTTTATTTAAAAAACCAAAAGAGCCAAAAGACTTGTTTTAGGTTTCTGAGGTTAAGGTTAGGTGTAGTATTAATTAGATGCAGTAGTTCTTCAATGCTACAGTTGATTTATTCACACCAACCTGCTTGCCTATTGTAGATTCACTCTTTCCAGCCTGGTCTACAATTTTCTTACTGGTGTCCTTCGACAGCTCTTTGGTCTTGGCCATGGTTGAGTTTGGAGTCTGACAGTTTGAGGCTGTGGACAGGTGTCTTTTATACAGATAACGAGGTCAAACAGGTGCCATTAATACAGGTAACGAGTGGAGGACAGAAGAGATTCTTAAAGAAGAAGTTACAGGTCAGTGAGAGCCAGAAAAATTGCTTTTTTGTGGGTGACCAAATACTTATTTTCCACCATGATTTACAATTAAATTCTTTAAAAATCCTTCAATGTGATTTTCTGGATTTTTTTTCTAAATTGTCTCTCATAGTTGAAGTGTAGCTATGATGAAATGTACAGACCTCTCTCATCTTTCTAAGTAGGACAACTTTCACAATAAGTGGCTGACTAAATACTTTTTTGCCCCACTGTACCTGCCTTACCGGTTGGTGCTCGATTGCTCATTTAGTTCACGTTTGGACTAGAGACTGTTCTAACTCGGTTGATTTGTTCAGAGACTTTTTTGGTGTTTATTTATCTATTTATTGTACAAGCTGTAAAAGGCATTCGTACGTTTCGTGACTGTCCTATTGTAAGTAGTACTTCTTTTTCAGAGTCCAGTGCCGTATCCGCTAGCCTACCTGATTCCTTTAAATTATGTCAAAATCATGCATCAAATACCGGCACTACTCTCCTTAAAAAGTCCAGATTTATATGACCTAACAATAAGTAAATCTTTAGGCTAATATGCCAAGCCCAGCAGGCTTCCATAGCCACTACATCATCATTTATCGATGACAAAAACAGACCAGAATGTTGGGTCACTTTTTGGGCTGAGCACTACCAGTTTTTCTGTGCACCACTGATGTGTGACTCCCAAAGACACTAGACTATTGACCAGAAGGTTAAAGGTTCAAGTCCCAGTATTGCTGTGCTGCCACCGCTGGGCCTTTGGGCAAGGCTCTTAACCTTGAACTGCTCAGCTTGCTTGTAAGTCACTTTGGATACACTTTAACCGAAATGTAAACGAATAAGTGGAGAAAGTTCAATGAATAAAAGTCTGAGTAAGTGGGAAAGCGGCAGGGTGAAAAACCAAAGGAACAAAAGAGTGAATTAATGGCTGACAGACTAACTCAGTGAGTGATTGTGCGAGTTACCAAACTCACTCTGGATTGAGCGAGTTCTCAAAACAGTGCGGGAGATCGAGAATTAGCTGATTTAACAGGTGATGATTTGCACTGATTGTGATTATTATCTATAGTGTAAACCCCCCTGTGTTTCTCCTGTCCAGCCATTCGGTCTGTGTAGGGTGACACCATTTCAGAAGAAGAGTTATAATGTGGTTTCTGCTGATATATGGTGGATGACTGCCCATTCCATCTGACCCACGCCGTATAGCAGACACCCCTCTGCACCTTTTATAGGCCAAATAACAGCTTTATGTTAGCTATAAAGTGGTAAGGCTCTGCATCAGGTTTCATGTGATACTCTGTAACTACCCACTTTGTGTACTATGCTTGCACTGGTACGTTACTACGAACATGTTTTGTATATTGCATATTTACAATGCATTCAGAAAGTCTTCAGAACCTTTCACTTTTTTCACATTTTTGTTATGTTGAGGCCTTGTGCTAATATAAAAAAAAACATCGTCTTCCCCATCATTCTGCACTAAATACCCCATAATGAGAAAGTCAGAACAGAATGTTAGAAATGTTTGCAAACGTATTAAAAAGGAAAAACTAAAATTTTGCATACGGATGAACAGATTTTTAATTTCTTGGGCCGATACGATAACCGATACTGGATCAGAATTTCATTTTACATCGCAATAAAATAGGTAAATCATGCATGCCGATTATTGTAACCAAGTTGCACACAAAAGAAAAATGGTTTTGTTCCAATTTATTTTCCAGCCTTCCTTTAAAAAGATCAGAATCTTTAGAATAAGTAAGTGTATAAGTAAGCTTATGACTGAGAAGCCCCAAGAAAAAATATAACTGCATACATAATTATAGTGGCAAAAAAAAAAAGCAAAGAAACGTTCATATATAAATATATAATAAAGGTCGTTTTTAATATCGGCTAATATTCCAATATCGAACAAATGACAATAACCAAACTGGCACTGATAAACCATGCATCACTAATTTTGCATGGACATAACTATTCAGACACTTTGCACTTGACACTTGAAATTTAGCTCTAGGGGCCTCCTATTTCTCCTGATCATTTTGTACACCTTGATTGAGAGTCCTCCTGTGGTAAATTCAGTTGATTGGGCATTATTTATATGAGGTCTCACAGCTAACAATACATATCAGAGCAAAAGCCAAGTCATGAGGTGGAAAGAACCACCTGTAGAGACAGGATTGTGTGGAGGACCTGTAGAAGGCTACAAAAAGTTTCTGCTGCACTAGAAGTTCTCAAGTGCACAGTGGCCTCCATAATTCTTAAATGGAAGAAGTTTGGAACAACCAGTACTCTGGCCAACCAGAGCTGGCTGCCCCACCAAAAGTAATCAAGGTAGAAGGGCCTTGGTAAGAGAGGTGACCAAGAACCAAATGGTCACTCTGGCTGAGCTCCAAATATCCTCTATGCAGATGGAAGAAACTTCCAAGAGGTCAACCTGCAATGCAGCACTCCACCAATCTGGGCTTTTGACAAAGTGGCCAGAGCCTCTCCTCAGTAAAAGACACACGAAAGATGCAAAAGACCTGAAAATGGCTGTCTGCTGACAGTCCACATCCAACCTAACAGGGAAAATCCCCAAATCCAGATGTGCATCATACCCAAGACGACTGGAGGCTATAATCAAATCCAAAGGTGCTTCAAATCAGGTGTTTTCAATCAATTGGATGACAATAAAGTGTGAGGGGGCACCCTGTTTTAATTAAAGAACAGGGATCTTTCAAAGTCTGCTTTTCACAGCACACGTTTGTGGAAGTGTATCATGGCACGAACAAAGGAGATTTCTGAGGACCTCAGAAAAAGAGTTGTTGATGCTCATCAGGCTGGAAAAGGTTACAAAACCATCTCTAAAGAGTTTGGGGACTCCACCAATCCACAGTCAGACAGATTGTGTACAAATGGAAGAAATACAAGACCATTCTTACCCTCCCCAGGAGTGGCTCGACCAACAAAGATCACTCCAAGAGCCAAGGGCGTGTAATAGTTGGCGAGGTCACAAAGGACCCCAGGGTAACTTCTAAGCAGCTGAAGGCCTCTCTCACATTGGTTAATGTTAATGTTCATGAGTTCCTCCATCAGAAGAACACTGAACAACAATGATGTGCATGGCAGGGTTCCAAGGAGAAAGCCACTGCTCTACAAAAAAAAACATTTGCTGCTGCGTCTGCAGTTTGCTAAAAGATCACATGGACAAGCCCAGAAGGCTATTGGAAGAATGTTTTGTGGACGGATGAGACCAAAATAGAATTTTTTGGTTTTTAAAAGAAAAGGCGTTATGTTTGGAGAAAGGAAAACACTGCATTCCAGAATAAGAAACCTTATCCCATCTGTGAAACATGGTGGTGGTATTATCATAGTTTGGGCCTGTTTTGCTGCATCTGGGCCAGGACGGCTTGCCATCATTGATGGAACAATGAATTATGAATGATATCAGATAATTCTAAAGGAAAATGTCAGGACATTTTGCCACTCACTAATATGTAATATTGGATAATTTTCCTCAATAAATAAATGACCAAGTATAATATTTTTGTCTCACTTGTTTAACTGGGTACCAGCATGATATTGAGCTTCAGCTGTGTACCGGGTTCGACCGACTGTACTCTCGTAGCCCTAATGCAGAGTTAGCCGACAGAGTACAACGCTTAATGTGAGCAAAGCTTAACGTGGTTTAATGTCCTAAAACATTAAACTTCTCTTAATTACCACTGGTCATAAGTAACCTCTACTGAAATGGAGATCCTGTGATCCAAATGGAAAGTAGTCATTTTTACATTGAGCTTTTTCTTCCCATTTAAACCTATGCTAAAACACGATGTAAAAATGACTACTTTCCCCTTTGGCCACATGTTCATCATTTCAACACTAGACAGTACTTATCACCAGTAGAAACTGAGAGAAGTTTGGTGTTTCTAGATCACTGCTTTAGTACATTAAGCCATGTTATGGTTTTTACTTAATAGGTTTAAATGAGAAGAATAAATCTTAATGAAGATGATTACTTTAGACGCTGAAATATAAAAAATAAAAGTATATTTTATACTAAAAACATTTTCCACAGTTTTTCCACCATTTTGGAACCGGAATCGATAACAGAATCGGAATCGATTAAACGCAAATGATACCCAACCCTAAAAACAATACATGTAGTCAATATTTTTGCCCAACTGTTAAAAAGATTAAGAACTACTGCTACAGTAGAAGTTTAGCCTAACAAACAAAGAGAATTAAATCAGGGTTATCTGCGTAACAACTGTCAGCTACAATTTCACAATTTCACATATAGTCAATGTTTTTGCCCAACTGAGAACGAGCGAGAAAGTGACAGTGATTTATGAGAAACTGAAAAAGTGACAATGAGCATGAGAGGTAAAATAGAAGGCAGGCAAAACGAGCAGCAGGGGCTGCGTCACCTGCGCTCAGCGCAGCGAGGGTTTTCCTACGTGACACTATCATTAATGCGATGTTAATTACAGGGCAAATCTCATAGCTCCGTATCTCCACACAAACATGCAGGATGGGTGACGGGTCATGTGGGAGTGCTTTGTAGAAAGTGAAAGGAGAATAATACACCAGAGCCAGATCCATTTCCTCGTGAATTGAAAGCTATGTTCTCCTTATTCACCAACCTTCAAGATTAATGAAACGGGTCCTCTCAGTTCTCTTCTACATGACACTACAAGGACAAATTTGTCTCTATTACAAACGGCAGTTTTTTATTCAGCCTAATTACTGCGTGTCATGCTTTGAAAGATGACTGCGGTGGCAGATTAAATCTACTTCCTGAAGCCGCGTTGTTAAAGCAAGGTAGTCTCAGAGGTGTCCTTTGCCATAACTTAGAAGACGAACTGTCAGACGGCTATTTTAATAAAGTATCAGCTAATAAGCTTGAATCTAATGGGCTGTAAATGTTTGACAAACATTTCTGCCTTCAATAGAACTTTTGTCTTTAGGCGCAAAGACTGAGTACAAAAGCCCAGAACCAGCGCATATTTCCTCAGAGAGTCTCACAGGGGAAATCTGTGATGGCTCATTGCACGTTTTATCACTGCTTATCTCGTGTTCTTTAGATCCCTAAATGTTTCTCTTATACAGCCGGCGTGTTGCAATTTAACCAATACCTTATTTTATACCGTACTGTCAGAATATCACAATAAAAGTAAGAATGTCTAAATAAAAGGAAACAAACGAAATGGAGTGTATGGTAGCAACTGGCAACCTAAAGTTGGTGTTCATGTTAATGTGTAGTGCATGGCGACTCTGAATTTTCAGGCACATAATAATAAAGAGGAGTAAATAAGGAGGAATAACGGGCCAGGATTTTGATGCTTTCTGTGGAGCCAAGTTAGCGGCTTCTATGGAGAGATCTGTCTGGATGTGAGACTAGACCTAAGCATGGTGGGACTTTACACACAGGGTGGGATTCCCACAGAGTGCTCGAGCTGTTGACGTAGAATGCACATTAATTCAGATTAGTCTGTTCAGACTGAGCCTAATAGACTAGTGCTCTTGACATCCCTCACTACATATTCTGTTTTCTCTCAGAGTTCTTCTTCCGATACCAGTTCTGGTCCATACCATTACTCAGACCACATCAGAGGACTGACTCACCTTCTCCTGTTGACTGAGGATGCCATGTCACCAAAATGTACCTGCTTGAGAACATAAGAACCTACAGTGCTTCTGTTTCCTGGACTATATAATGCCAAGAGACTCACTCATGTTCTCCATTGTATTTTATCCAGTAGTCTGTTTATTAAATACGTCACTGTACTACAGTGGTGTGAAAAAGTGTTTGCTCCCTTCATGACTTCCTATTTTTTTGCACATTTGTCACACGTAAGTGTTTCGGAACATCAAAATTCCTCCACAACGTTGTGAAAGACTCATTGAAAGTTCTCTCAAATGCTTGGTTGCAGTTGTTGATGCTAAGGGTGGCCCAACCAGTTATTAGATTTAGGGGAAATCACTTTTTCACACAGGGCCATGTAGATTTGGATTTTTTTCGCCCTTAATAAGAAACACCTTCATTCAAAAACTGCATTTGGTGTTTACCTGTGCTGTCTTTGACTAATATTTAAATTGGTTTGGCGTTCCGAAACACTTAAGTGTGACAAACATGCAAAAAAATAGGAAATCAGGAAGGGGGCAAACACTTTCAAACCACTGTATATTCTGAAGGTTTATATATTATCTTAATTTACTATAATATAATATTTAATCATTTTCGATAATATTTTATAATATTCTTCTTTTTTTCTATTTTATTCTATTTTCTTTCATTATATTATCTATTTCACTTTCTCTATGTAGCGTCTGCGTATTTAAACCACTATAAATGTATTATTTAGGGAAATTAGTTTAATTCTTACCAACTAGGCTGCTCAGGGAGATCGGGACCCTTTCTGAGCCTTGACCCTCCTGTTTCTTCCTCATCACACTTAAGTCCTTTTCACACGGAGTACGATTTTTATCCAAAAAAACCGGACAAGATTTTTAACGTAGTGGAACCACCAGATCTTTGCTTTAATATCCATGTTTTTATAGTCAGCTTGTCCTATATGCTCTTGATGAGCTGTTCTGCCTGACAACCGAGCTCTGATTGGTCGGCCTGATTTGAACCCATCCCAACAATGCAGAATTAGAACAGGCTCTCATTAAATACTTTCACATCTGTCCACTTCAGACTTGGTCTGAAGGACTGCACTGATACACGTGTTCTTATTCAACACTTAACATGCCTTTTTTTCTTCCGTAAAAATCAGACTCGGTGTGAAAAGTCCTTTAAAGGAGTTTTTTGTTTTCACCGACACCCTAGGCTTGCTCTGATGTGGCTGTGGCCAAGGCTGCTTTGAGACAATGCTGTAAATAAATGATCTATTTACAATGGAAACCAGTGAGAACAGAAAGACAAGACTAACAAAGAGACAGGTGGCAAACAATAAAGCTAACAAACATTGCAATACACAAGGACAAAGTGAACAGAGCAAACACCATCATAACTAGACAGTGTGCTAATATAAATGGACAAAACCATAATCCAGCATAATTGTAAGAAACTCCAACAGTTCTGCAAGGAAGAATGATCTGTATTCTAGGTGTGTAAAGCAGACAGAGACGTATCCAAAAAGACTGAGGACTGTAATTAAAGCAAAATTGAGGCTATTCAATATTAAACGAGGCGACTGATCACTTTCCCACACGCTGTTATTTAAGTTTTCAATTTGATTCATTTTCAATTTCTTTTTCCCGTGTTACTTGAACACTGTCACTCAAAACGTCAAAATAAAGCTGCAAAAACAACTTAATTTCAGGAAGTAAGACAGAAAACATGCCTATTAAAAGAAATAGGACTATTTCAGGGTTATGATGCATCTGTGCTTTCGAATAACAACGCAGAAAATATCGGTATTTAGTCCTTACCACACACTCACGACTCCACTCTCGACACCATCCTTAGTGCTTATTTGGGTTCTGCTCTATTTCGTCTATTTTACTTCTCCGTTACGTAAAATAAAAGCTTTAGGAGCCGGCTGTCTTATTCCACCTGGACGTTAAAGACGATAACATCACTAAGGCAAAGGGAACAGCCAAGACTTTTCAAAGGATGTGGTAAATGGTCCTGTGTTAATGCGCCATTAAAATGCAAAGAGCCATTCCTCTAGCACCAGTTATGTGGCTATTTAATGCCTGTGTGCTCTGGAAGAGGTAACAATACACCATTTTCTTTGTGCAAATTAGCAAAAGTCAAGAGAGCTAAGAAATCGTTGGCTCTTAATGCATCTCATAATATTAAATCTCTCCCTGTATCACTCTCTGCAGTTCCGGCTCATTCATATGACAGCAGTGCCTCATTGGCGATCAATACCAGTGGGCAGTGTCCAATAAACGTGGTATTTACCATTCCATAGAACATCTCTGCAAGATTTAGCATTCATAAAGTAACCAATTATCAGACGAGCCAAGACATGATGACCACTCACAGGACAAATACTGAATAATGTTAAATCTCTTAACTGCGCATGTTAGGACTTGTGGTCTCAAATCCTAAATACTTAATACTGCTACCTACAGTGGTGCTTGAAAGTGTGTGAACCCTTTTGAATTTTCTATGTTTCTGCATAAATATGACCCAAAAGTCCTAAAAGTAGATAAAGAGAACCCAGTCAAACAAATGAGACAAAAATATTATACTTGGTCCTTTATTTATTGAGGAAAATGGTCCAACATTACATATTAGTTGTTAGGTGTTCAATCATTAATCAATTAGATGTTGTTAGGTGTTCAATCAATGGGATGACAATCAGGTGTGAGTGGACACCCTGTTTTATTTAAAGAACAGGGATCTATCAAAGTCTGCTCTTCACAAGACATTAGGAAGTGTATCATGGCACAAACAAAGGAGATTTCTGAGAACATCAGAAAGAGTTGTTGATGCTCATCAGGCTGGAAAAGTTTACAAAACCATCTCTAAAGAATTTGGACTCCACCATTCCACAGTCAGACAGATTGTGTACAAATGGAGGAAATTCAAGACCATTGTTACCCTCCCCAGGAGTGGTCTACCAACATAGATCACTCCAAGAGCAAGGCGTGTAATACGTGGTGAGATCACAAAGAACCCCCGGGTAACTTCTAAGCAACTGAAGGCCTCTCTCACATTGGCTAATGTTAATGTTCATGAGTCCACCATCAGAAGAACACTGAACAACAATGGTGTGCATGGCAGGGGTGCAAGGAGAAAGCCACTGCTCTCCAAAAAGAACATTGCTGCTCGTCTGCAGTTTGCTAAAGATCACGTGGACAAGCCAGAAGGCTATTAGAAGAATGTTTTGTGGACGGGTGAGACCAAACAGAACTTTTTGGTTTAAAAGAAAAGTGTTATGTTTGGAGAAAGGAAAACACTGCATTCCAGCAGAAGAACCTTATCCCATCTGTGAAACATGGTGGTGGTTTGGGCCTGTTTTGCTGCATCTGGACCAGGACGGCTTGCCATCATTGATGGAACAATGAATTCTGAATTATATCAAAGAATTCTAAAGGAAAATGTCAGGCAGGACATCTGCCATTGAACTAAATCTCACAAGAAGGTGTGGGTCATGCAGCAAAACAAGACCCTAAGCACACAAGTCGTTCTATCACAAAAGAATGGTTAAAGAAGAAATAAAGTTAAAAGTTCATTGTTTTGGAACCATGGACCAATCAAAGTCCTGACCTTAATCCAATCGAAAGTGTTTAAAGTGGAAGGACCTGAAAGCGAGCAGCTAATGGAGGAGGAAACCCACCAACATCTCAGAGCTGAAGCTGTTCTGTACAGAGGAATGGGCTAAAATTCCTCCAAGTCGGTGTGCAGGACTGATCAACAGTTATAGGAAATGTTTAATTGCAGTTATTGCTGTATACCAAGTATAATATTTTTGTCTCATTTGTTTAACTGGGTTCTCTTTATCTACTTTTAGGACTTGTGTGAAAATTCGATGATGTTTTACGTCAAATTTATGTAGAAACATAGAAAATTCTAAAGGGTTCACAAACTTTCAAGCACCACTGTATATTTTACTGATGCTCATTTTTCAGTTGCCAGATGCTCCAAAGTTACCACTAGCTGCTCCACGTTGAGAGAGATGCATTACAGAAAACAGGTGCCAGACTTGGAAGAAGCTCATGTTGCAAAACTCACCCTGTGTGAGGTCCGACGATATGGAGGGCCAGCTGGAGGTCCGCACCAACTGCCAGTCAAAGTCATCCTCCTGTCCCTGCCTGTACTCGCACAGCTCGGCTTCCGAGTCCTCCTCAAACGTGCAGCCAGCTGAAAAAAATACAACAACGTACCTTAGAAACAGTGTGATAGGTTCAACATTTATTATGCTGCCGGGTTTACAAAATACAAAACCACATAAGCTGTCTGACCCCTGCTTATTCTGGCCAGTATACAGTACTGTGCAAAAGTCTTAGGCCACCATTAGATTAGATGTACTGCTGTTTTAGCAATGGTATAATGACCATGTATAATTATTTCTCAGTCTCTTCATTAGAATACAACCAGAAAACGCAGGAAATTTGGATCTTGGTGCATTTTGGCTAGAAAATTTGTCTCTGTTCTCGTCGTTTGCTCAGTACTCGGCACACTTGCTAAAACTTGTATGAGTCGATTCTTGATTCGATACAATGATTCAGATTCACAATAGCTGTTTCTCAGGGAAGATCTCTGCTGGGTTTATCGTGTTTTCTTTATTTCTACATCTACTGTACTGTATTCATAGTGCAAATAAGTCCCCATGGGTCCTAAAATGAAAAGCAACTGAAAGGAAAACAGAACTGAATCATCTTGGCTTTCAGGCTGAGCTGTTAGCGTTAGTTCCTAGTGCCCGGAGTTCACCAATAGAGTAAGTGTTGTGCCTTTAGTTTTCACTATCAATCCATTACTCATTGAATTACATGAGATTTTCAACACTTTATTATAAAATAAGCTTTGTGTTAATGATTTTATGCAAATGTAGGTGTATGTAATTGTTAATGTGTAATAGGCTCCTCTATGAGACAGTACAGACTATATTAAATTAATCAGTCCATGATACATTTACCGTATGATGGATTTGTCGGAACATATCCATATCATAAATCAGGGAGTACCTGTTTGGTGCAACTACATTAATGCATATGTCTTATACAGTGTGGATTTTCTGGGGTCTGGAATGGATTAATCCAATTTACGTTATTCCTTATGGGAAACATTTGCTCAGTACTTATGATTTTTGGTTCCTACCACTGTATTTTAAAATATTTGGGCCATACCCACATATTAATTTAGCTTCCAACCATACAATAAGAGTGATCTTCACAGCACACAGCCAGTAAAGCCAGACACATAATGCCACAAACACAATAAAATCCCTGAAGACAACGAAAACACTGCCGACACATCTAGAAAAGGTCACGAAGCCATTTCAAGACACTAGCCCTCCACCAATCCAGGGCCAGAAGAATACTGTCCAAATGGAGAAAATGTCTGAGGAGTTCTGCCAACATCCCTCCCAGAACATGCCGTAAATTCATCCAGGAGTCCTCAAGAACCCCAGAGAAACCTCTAAAAAGGTCTTCAGGGCTCGGGTGGCCGAAGGTCACCGCTTATGACTACTATGAAAGACAGTGGGCAAAAATGGAATCCAAGGCAGAAGGCACTGCTCACTAACTAAACCATGAATGCAAGTCTTAAGCTTGCCAAATACGCCCATGGGTTCTGGAAGACTGTTCAGTAGAAAGAATAATCAAAAGTAGATCTTTGTTAAGAGTTTTTAAACACCTCTGTGTCACTGCTGGCCTGAAAATCTACCAATAATGTGCACCCACCAGCATCCTGTAGGCAGCTTCCTGTGAGCACTGATGAAGGATTAGAGCAGTGGTTCCTTTTACTTATTTCCATGGAGCTCCCCCAACGAGTTTCTAAGAAAAGCTGTGCCTGAAGCCCCCACCACACACAGACGGAAAGAATAAAGTGATTCACTGGAAATCTTTATTGGCAGCAATTAACATAAATTACAGGTTTTTTCCCCTTTTCTCTTGGGTACCTTTTATAGCTAAAATTCCTTTTCTTTCCAGTAAGTGTTATTTCATATCTGCAAATTGTACATTGAAAAACTTTGGGGGTTTGGCACAAACTGTGCACAACAGATGAGCTACTGCCTCTGACTTTACATCTACAAGGTGGAGCGATATGATAGATGTGTCCAAGACGACACAATGAGTGAACACAGTGTTTAAAAACTCCAGCAGAACTGCTGTGTCTGATTCCCTCATACCAGCAAAATACACACTAACACCACCACCACCAAGTCAGTGTCACTGCAGTGCTGAGAATGATCCACCACTCAAATAGTACCTGATCTGTGGTGGTCCTGACCATTAGAGAACAGAGTAAAGGGGACTAAAAGTACGCAGAGAAACAGATGGACTAAATTCTGTAACTGTAGAACTACAAAGCACATAAATGTTATAGCGAGTATGACTGAGTCTCTTGGCAATATTTAGTCCAGTAAACAGAGTATCGAGGGCTCTTGTGTCCTCAGCAGGTCAGTTTTGGTGGCACTTCATTCTCAGCCATCAGCAGAAGGGGAATTAGTGCCTGCTGATATGGTTAAATTGATATTAATAGTTTGTGTATATATTTTGTCTAAAGGGGCAATCACTTTCTCACACAAAAGGTATTTGGTGCCCCATAACGTACATTATAATGCATTAAATATTTATTACCGCTGTGTTTTATTGCTGTGTTTTTTTTTTACACAGTGTCCATTATTTGCATTTGTAGGTTTTGATTTATGACATTCAGTGTAAAGAAATGCACAGATACAGAATTTCAGAAATCCAAGGGGAAGTCTAATGCACCACACTATATATAGCAAGCTGACTTGCTTTATGTCATAAAAACATACATTTTATGGGACCCTTGAACTGAAAAGCATTGCCAATACATACACACACACACACACACACACACACACACACATATTCTGGGTTTAAAAGAGCCTAATAATTCCACAAAAAGGAGATAAGTACTTTACACAGTCTGTGTCATGACCGCGGACCTACCGCACTACACTTCCCAGCATCCATTGCTTCATCCACATCGTCCTTGCCCAGTGCGTCACCTTTGTTTACATTCACCTTTGTTTACATTACATTACATTGTAAAATTGAATGCAATAATTAAACTAAGACCTGGGCATTCAGAGTCAGTGTTTTTCAGTTTCTTAATAAAGCTCTGCTCTGTACTGGCTTCTAGTGTTCATCTCCCGCTTTCTGCCCAAGCATGACAGTCAGTAACACAACCACTGCTTGATAAAGCCTGACTATGACTGAGACCGAGTAAACAACGCTCGGCTCTCCTCCGTTATGCGCCAGAGATGTGAACTAACTTGCCACACTGACACACAACTTGAAATTCCGATACAGTTTTTAATTTTGCACTTATTTCAATCATTTTCAAGAGTATTGCTCACACACGTTTGCGTCTTTTAAAGTTCATTAGTCAAAGGTTTGCATCTATGACACTTACTGTACTTGTCGGCCACTTTATCAGGTACACCTTTTCAGCTGTTCGCAGAAACTGTGGTAGCCTAGCGGTTAAGGTATTGGACTATGGACCAAAAGGTCCAGGGTTCAAATCCCAGCTCTGCCAAGCCGCCACTGTTGGGTCCTTGAGCAAGGCCCTTAACCCACAATTGCTTGGATTGTAAAATTGTATCAATTGTAAGTCGCTCTAGATAAGGGCGTCTGCTAAATGCTGTAAATGTAAAATTTAGGTGTGCAGACATGGTTGAGACGAGCTGCTGAAGTTCAAACCATCAGAATGTTGAGGAGAGGTGAATTAAGTGACTGAATGTTGGTACTATACGGTATTTCAGAATCTGCTGATCTACTGGGATTTTCACAAACAGCCATCTGTAGGGTTTACAGAGAATGGTCCGACAAAGAGAAAACATCTAGTGAGTGGCAGTTCTCTGGGCAAAAATGCCTTGTTGATCTCAGAGTTTTTGAAATACTGGGCTAGTCCAGCATCGATGACCATAGAGTCCATCCATGGCTGTCAGCACAAGCAACAAGCATGACGGTCATCTGGAAATCCCCTTCAAGTGAACAGGACATAAAGGTGAAGTTAATAAGTCATAACCAACCTCAGCTATTACTCTTTTTATAGAGCGCCTCTAATGGAACTATTACAGTGGCTACCTTGCAGTGAAAGGCACCTTTCTCATAATGGTTGCTTCATCAGGACTGTTTTAGCATTCCACTAAATTAATGCTGACCACAAAGTGCTGCTCCCACTGCTGCCATCATCCCTGTCATCGTTCAGGACTCGTGTCATTCATAAAAACTGCAAGCTAATCAGATGTACCAAAGCAAATGACGCGAGCCCACCAACGAGAGCACATCTACAGAAAAGCAGGAATCATTTTGCCTTGAATTATCCCTCTTAATACATCAACCACACAAACCACCTGGAATATGTTACATTTTGCCTCCCGTATGGTGTTTTACTTAACTGTACCTCAGCCTGAGAGATCCAGAGTTGAACTGCGATGTACATCTCCCGAAAAATGCGGCTATTTTCTTCCAGCAGACCATGATGCAGAGCACTGGATTGCCTTAGGCTTGCAGGGTATGGTATCACACAGGGCATGCTGAGATTGGTGGCTAACTACAGCGCATGATTCACATATGACTGAATAAAAAGTAGTGATTCACTGATGCTCAGAATAACACCGAATACATCTCCACATGTCAGCTCTCCAGACAATTAAACTTTTGTTCTGTATGACAGGAAATATCCCTGCTTGAATGCTTCATAAAATTGGAGTAATACTAAAAAAAAAAGAAAAAAAAAAAAATTTCCAGAGGAATTTGCCATGCATCAAGAGGAAAAACTGAGACCATATGGATCGTCAACTTTGGATTATGCGTTATTGTTTATTACGCCATCTACTGCAATTTATTTTGTTTAACACCAGAGGGCGCACTCATACGTCATGCTCACAGACAAATATACAGTTCTCAGCAAGACTCATTCTAATCTCTATCAATTGCAGGGGACTACTTTTTTTTTTTTTTACACAAGAATAGTACACTATTTCGAATTATTATTCGTCAGAAATTAAAATGGAACGTTTTCACTCGGTTATTTAAGATATGGTGAAGCTACAATAGAGCATGTCATTTAATTTGAATCCTGTTTCTAGTAACTCCTTTAAATTGCAGGGAACAGATTTTAATTTAAAAACACATACAGCGGTGCCTCCGGGCTCGACCACCTCGGAAGTCGTCAAATTTGGTTCTTGACGCATTTTGACTGATTCATGATTCGGTACACAGTGATTCAATGATTCAGATTCACAATAGCTCTCACTCAGAGAAGATCTGTGCTGTGTTTATCGTGTTTTTCTTTATTTTTACATCTACAGTATTGCACTCTTAGTGTAAATAAGCCTCCATGGGTCCTAAAATATTTTATGCGAGCGAGCCAAAAGCAAAACAGGTATTGAATGGTCCGGAACACAGTGTTTTGCATTTTCAATCCATTACTCACAAAATTACATGGAATTTTTCAACACTTAAGTAGAAATACCGTATTTTTCGGACCATAAGGCGCACTTAAAATCCTTTAACTTTCTCAAAAATCGACAGTGCGCCTTAAAATGCGGTGCGTCTAATGTATGAATTAATTCTGCTTGTGCCTTCTGACCTAGAACCGATTGTAGATGGTACACGGCGCTCATAAATCTGTCAA
>JAJAGP010000108.1:412500-430534 GCA_025084515.1 Ancistrus triradiatus | reverse complement strand
GGGGGGGGGGGGGGGGGGGGGGGGGGGGGGGGGGGGGGGGGGGGTGCTCCAGGGTTCTGCCCCCGGGCCCCTTTTATTCATAATACATATTTTACCCTTTGGCCTGGTTATCCGTGATCACGGTCTCAATTCTGACTGCTACGCTGATCACATACAGATCTATCTCACCACTTTTTCCCCCGCTGTTCCAGCCCAGTCCCTGTCAGCATGCGCCTGTGCTCTGGATGCATGACAATCACTCACAACTGAACACTGCTAGAACTGAGGATCTGATAGTAGGTCTGCAAGCCTCTTATTTCCAGAACTTTAGCATTGATGTTGGTGATGTAGCTGTTGGGTCAGTGCTAAAAATAAGGAATCTTGGAGTCATTGCTAACATCAGCAAAATCTCGGCTCGCTCAAGTGCTCCTAAACAAATATTCCATTCGCATTTCTTTAAAGGAAGCTGCAAATGCAGCCCTGCTAGGGCACTACAAGTGTGCATTTACTCATGTGCTTAATATGATGTGTCCAGTCCATGCTCTCGAACAAGGAACGCTGGTTAATGCTTTAATCAGGTCTTTCACTGACTACTGCATCTCACTTTTCAGTGCTCTCCTATAATAATCCTCAACCGACTCCAGTTTGCTGATGGTTTGCACTTCCATCTCATACCAGCTACAGGCTAATGGTCTTCTCTCGTATCAAGTACAAACTTCTCCTGCCCTTTAAAGCTCTATATGGTCCTGGACTCACCTGTCAGACCTTTTTAAATTCTTACAATCCACCCAAAACATTTCCACCCCTCATTTAGCTCTACAGCAACCAAACTTTGGAACTCTCTCAATCAATACGAGAGTGCTCCTTGCTTTCTAATTTTAACTCTAACTTTAAACCAATCTCTTTTCTCAAAATGTTTCTACTCTCCCTTCTTAATTCCCCTTTCTTTAAGCTCCTTCACTTTATTTCAAAGCATAAGTGGGTTTGCCAAAAGCGCTGTAGAAGTAGAACTTATTAATGCAGGTATGCAGCCTTTAATCATCCACATTACCTTCTGTGAAACAGGATGCTGACCAATACTGAATCCTAAACTTCTATGCTAAATGTCATGACTGGCAGATACAAATAAAACGAGGAACCGAAGTCGTTTAAACACAAAAACAAGTGGAGATCTCACAGGGCTGAGTTTGTAACCAGTCCTACCATGCAGAGAATCAGAGCTGCAAGTCAATAAACTGGGACAGGAAACAGCACGGGGTTCCCACACAGGACGAGCAGTCAGAATCAGATTTGGGAACGCTCATTGAGAACGTGCAGAAACAAACAAGAAAAAACTGTGAAAGTAGAGCGTTCAAATAACAGGGTGATAATAAATGAGATACAGAGGTGCACAGTCACGTGATGATGTATGTGAAGTAACGGATGACATGATGGGACTGAATCATGCTGGGAACTGGATCGTGAAACAGGTGTAGTCGTGACAACAACTATAGCATAATAAATTAATCTAATAATAATAAAAATATGTTCTTTTTTTCCAATTTGTGACTTGTGTTTTCATTGTCTCTTCAAGGAGTTGGCATGTTTATGTTAGGCCAACAAACAGATCAAGGACCTCTTTCCTCACATATCCATCCCACCTCTGATCTAACGATGTTCTGTGATGAGCAGATAATTGTTAGGGCTTGGTACAAACACTTATGACCTCCTCAAGAATCATCAACACCAAAGCAGTCAGATCAGTGGCACTTGCAGTATCATCATTACTGGTAGAATCAATAGTATTCAGTTACTCAAAGAGTCCATGCAGAAGCAGCCCCGTTTGATTACTGGGACTGACGTTATGGTTGAGACTGCTCTTGGGGATTCTTCGGGCTGTGATGCTAGTCTGTCTCTCTTACAATCTGACAAATGCATAGTGAGGTTTCAGCACCATGGCCAGCAATACAGACGGCCCACAAGTGGATCCACATCCAATGTGCTCTTCGGCTAAGTCAAGTAAACCTCCCAAGATGGTCCTTGGCATATGCTGTATTATGCAACTGTCAACTTCAATCTAAAGTACACTCAGAGATTTGAACAGGGAGACGTGTGGGAGGACCCAAATGTGCACCCTGGGAAGGTCCCAAAGTGGAAGAGCCTTCCTTATTATTTAATTCATTGTGCATAAGTATGTGTTTGAGTATTCTACCATATATAGTTAATGTAAGACAGTCATTTATGTATGAGGAGGAATGTGTGTACGTGCTTGTGGCCTCATGTGACTATCTGGTGATGCCATGAACTTGAGTCAAGTGCACTACCAATGTGCTACTACGCTGTGCAGCATACAGGAGTACGAGTGCTCCTGTATGGAAGAGAAATATCATCTCAACACTGAACTAACAAAAGTCTCCTCGTAGCAATGTGGAAAGTAAATGGAAAAAAACAACAAACCAAGGCTGTGATCTTTGCTTTGGTCTTCTGAAATGATTTTAGCTTTATTTTCCTTCAAATTACATCTTAAATATTTTGCTTAGATTCAACTCAAACTTCTTGCCTTTTCTCTCCAACTTGACTTGAATTACTCCTTATTTTTTGACAGGAATATCCTATTTTCTCAGTTCATCTTTTGATTTCAGTTTACTCCCACTCGGGCTTTTGAGCTTCACATATTCAGCTTTTGCTTTCAAAGTTCTCCATCTCTTAAACTGGATTGCCTTTTCTTCAAACCAAACATATAAACAACGTACCATCTACGCCCCAGCAAAGGCAGAGCGAGCAGCACCTTCTTTTAACATGCTGCTCATCTGCCAAGCAGGGCATTCTAAGGAACATGGTCCTTAAGATTAGTAGTGCTGGCTTGAGCCTCTGCTGGCATCTGCTGGCAAAGAGGTTACATAACAGGCCACGTTTCACACAAAAACAATGTTTTCTCGGTTAAAGATAGGGTGAAGCTACAATAGGCAACAAAATCGATAATCATGAGAAACTTGAATTGTGAACTCGGTATCGAGAACCGAATCGAATCGTGAGTACAGTGTATCATTACACCCCTAAAAAACCACCTTCAGTATCTATGCGGATGACTTTCACGCTGCCAAAATTCACAGTTGCCAAGTCCTATATATAATGGTGTAGCATTTGCATTTAACCTACACATGACCTCCCATATACAGTGATACCGCGGTTCTCATCAAATATGTCCCATAAGTAATAATGTAACTTGGATTCATCCATTCCAGACCCCCAGAAAATCCACACTGTACAAGATATCATATGCATTTACGCAGTTCTATTATACAGGTGCTCCCTGATTTACGATGGTATTTATGATGGAGTTCCGAGGTGATCGAGAACCGAGGTACCACTATACCTTAAAACATCTCTAAAACCCATAACCGACTTAACAGTGTTGGTGGTGGTGGCAGTGTGATGGCAGGATTTTGGGAATCAAGTTTAAAGTGCCATTCCTTTTTCCTTGAGAGGATCCAGGCTCAAATGAGCAACGCTGGGTCAAAACAGACAACAGGATTAAGTTCTTAAGGGTCTTGTCCAGATAAATACAATGAAAAACTTCATTAGCTCCTATGTTAGTGTAATCTTGTAACCCACAAAGACCCAACAATGGTCTCACACACACACAAAACATAATGTCATGCTTTTTTCCCTACCTACCGTGAGGGTTATGCTGCTAGCACCATGTACCCTGCAGCAATGCTTTTTAGTTACTGTGGGAGAATGTTCTGCCTTGGCTGGCATGAAGCACTCTCTGATATTACAAGCATAAGATGATTATGTTCTGTACAACCTGTAAAAATGTTTCCTTTCCTCTGTCTCTCAGGTGCAGGTAATTGAGGAGATTTTCCCTCATCTATCAGTCACTATTACCTCCCAAAACTGAGTCCTAAAATGTTACTGTTCCTGACATTAAGCGCCGTTCTGTTTTCCAAAATAATCACTATGAATTAACATAAGGTCAGAGCAAGTTTGGGCAGGGCAGACTGATAGACGACATTGCAGAGCGCTTCGTTTGGACACTTACAAAGCATATCACAGATTAGCAACCACTATGCTGACGAATGGCTAAAAGCCTCCATCATTTTAAATGACTGATGATTCTGTACGTGGCTAAGCCGGTATGACAAATTCTGACAGGCGAGCAAAGCAGTGCGGCCCACAGCGAGAGAAATTCTTTTTGAATTGCAGAGGAAATAACAGCCCCGCACAATGGTTCCTCTGTCATGTAGGTAATTTTAGGGGGGAAAACACAATGCTCCTGTTTATACATTTGTAAATGTTTATACCACGCAAAAGCTCATTCTTTTGCCATGCTTTTACATTTTTTACAGCATTTAGCAGACGCCCTTATCCAGAGCGACTTACAATTGATACAGTCTTACAATCCAAGTAATTGTGGGTTAAGGGCCTTGCTCAAGGACCCAACAGTGGCAGCTTGGCAGAGGTGGGATTTGAACCCTGGACCTTTTGGTCCATAGTTCAGCACCTTAACCGCTAGGCTACCACAGTCCCATGCTGTCGAAGCCTGTAGTCAGATAACACAAGATTATAAACATTATAAACAATATAAATAAGTGACATGGCTACAATGTTTTAGGTGCAACAAATGGTCATGACTTTGATGAATAAATATAGAAGGTCAGTTCTTTATAACAAATGAGGTCTTAACAATTATAACAAATTTACATTTACAGCATTTAGGAGACGCCCTTATCCAGAGCGACTTACAATTGATACAGTCTTACAATCCAAGTAATTGTGGGTTAAGGGTCTTGCTCAAGGACCCAACAGTGGCAGCTTGGCAGAGGTGGGATTTGAACCCTGAACCTTTTGGTCCACAGTCCAGTACCTTACCCACTACCAAACAGATGGACTACATTCTGTAACCGACTTTCTCACTGTACTGTACAAGTGGCAGAGCAATTCAATTTTTACAATAAATGTATATTTTTATTCCTGAATTAGGCTACAAACTTCTAAAATTCACAAGTACATCAATATTATCCTGTATACATCCTCATCAGCAGACTCATCATTAGTGTCATGTTGTTCGGAGGCTCTGGCACAGCTAATTCCTGACTGTGAGGTACTGGCGACTTAGCAGATGGTAAATTAGGATAATTAACAGCATGTTTGAATTTGATATTATACCATTTATATTTGTCAGGCAGAAAAAGGATTCTGAAACATCATGTTCTGCTTCTCTCCAAACCACAGGAAGGGCTAACGGCATACAAAACCTTTTGGCCATGAGAGACAAATATTTGATTATGTTCACCCACTTTTCAACCAAAGTCATTCTTGTTGCATGTTAATGAGGGGTGTGAATGAACGCATTTAGGATTTGAATGTAGACTTAACGTAGATGTAGCATTACTGTAGTGGAAATGGATAGGACTATTTGGTTAGCGGTTAATTGGAATTATAATGGTGGATGGGGTGCCAGCATAACACTTAAATACACAAAAAGACAACGTACTAACAAAGAAGACACTGCTCCAGAGATATTTACTGTTACTCATTTACAGTAGACACTTTCAGACGCTTCATGATGTTCATCCGCTTCAGCTTCACTCAAGCTGCTTCCGTCATCAGTCCCACCATACCCAGGTCACACCAGAGGACAGTAACTCTCTCCCTCTTCTGGTTATCTGGGAACAAAGTGCCACCAACGACTTTCCTGCTTAGACTCAAGATCCTAGAGTGACTGTATATCGGACTACTTAATGCAGATGTGCATAGTTTACATTTTATTTGAACTATGACTCCATGACCACCCGAGGAGGTTGGGTCCCTTTGAGTCTTGGTCCTCCCAAGGTTTCTTAGGGAGTTTTTCCTTGCCACTGTCACCCTAGGCTTGCTCAATTTGGGATTGGAAGTAGATATTAGGAGACAATCTAAACTTGTAAAGTTGCTTTCAGACAATGCTCCATTGTAAAAAGCACTATATAAATAAATCTGACTTGACTTCGCAGGTCCTAATTAAAGATTCCGATCAGATCCTGTATCGGTATCAGATACGACATTCATGTCCATTCACTCATCAGATATTGGACTTCCCGGGTTAATCCACTTACCGAGCCGTTTTCCAATTCCACATCTTACCATGAGCACACAGCAACTTGAGTGAGCAAATAGCGTTAGCTGTTGGTTTAACCAAAATGTTATTTCTTAACAGGTACCCGTTAAGAAAACAGAAATTTCAATTCAACTTATCGGTTCCACATTATATGCTTTAACAACACGGCCCCAATTAGTGCAAAAATGCGTCTGTATTAAGGAAGCATCCATCTGCCAGGATCAGTGTCATGTGACCACATACATCATCACGCAGTTTTGATTTGGCACGTTATTTGCACTATGGCATTAGAGGAACATAGCAGCTCAAAAGCGCTCGAAAGTTCAGCTCCACTTTCAGAGAAAATGCCAAATGCAGTATTTGTGGAAAGCTGATCTGTTATAAAGGACATTTCACCTCTAAAATGGCAAAACATCTGAAGCACCAGCATGAAATGCTTCAGCATTGTACCATGTTTTGCCGACAGCGGTCTCCTAGCACAAGTGCTGCATTAGCCGGGACAGTGGAACACTTAACGTGAACAAAGCTTTACGTGACTTAATGTACTCCAAGTAGAAAACTACAAAAACCAAACTTCCCTCAGTTACTACAGTTGATAAGTAATCTATACTGCTGAGATGATGAACCTGTGATCCAAAAGCAAAGGAATCATTTCTACGTTAAGCTTTTTTCTACCCATTTAAACCTGTTTTACGTATCAGGTTCATTTCAGCAGTAGAAATTACTTATGATCCGTAGTTCAGAAAAGTTTGGTATTATTAAGTCGCTACTTTAGAACATTAAGCTATTTGTAGCTTTTTACATATAATAGGTTTTAATGGGGTGAAAAAAGGTTAAAGTAATTACTTTTGATGTTGAAATATAAGAAATATATATTCTTTATACCTCAGCATTTGGCACACGTTTTTTTTTTCTTCACCAAATTTGGAATTAGAAGAATCGGAATCGAAAAAAATGCAAACATACCCAGTCCTACACAGTACCAACAAGAATAATCAGAATATTAAGGTAAAAAAAAAAAAACCTCCTGTATCGACATTTGTGTCGTATCGGCAGTTCTGTATTGGATCAGATCGGAACTGAACAAATGTGGATTGGCCCATCTCTAGTCCCAATATACCCATTTCTGCAGGTCCCTGGTGACTCATTTATCTAAGGTTGTGCTTTCAGGTAAAAACTACTGCACTTCCCAAACAATGAAAATAGCTGTTTGTTAAATGTTTTTTTTTTCAAATGATTTACAGCACTGCTACATACATTCACTGATCACTTTATTCGGCACATCTCTTTGTTTCTATACTCTTTAACCATTTATAGGTTCCAATTACAATATACAGGGTGGGCCATTTATATGGATACACCTAAATAAAAGGGGAATGGTTGGTGATATCAACTTCCTGTTTGTGGCACATTAGTATATGGGAGGTGGGAAAACTTTAAGATGGGTGTTGACCATGGTGGCCATTTTGAAGTCGGCCATTTTGGATCCAACTTTATTATTTACAATGGGAAGAGGGTCATGTAACACATCAAACTTATTGAGAATTTCACAAAAAAAACAATGGTGTGCTTGGCTTTAACGGAACTTTATTCTTTCATGAGTTATTTACAAGTTTATGTCCACTTATAAAATGTGTTCAAAGTGCTTCCCATTGTGTTGGATTGTCAATGCAACCCTCTTCTCCCACTCATGACACACTGATAGCAACACCGGAAAAGAAATGCTCTCCCGATCTGACCCCCTTAGACTTTTATCTTTGGGGGTCATCTGACGGCAATTGTCTATGCTGTGAAGATACGAGATGTGCAGCATCTGAAACAATGGATACTGGAAGCCTGTGTTAGTATTTCTTCTGTGGTGTTGCTATCAGTGTGTCAAGAGTGGGAGAAGAGGGTTGCATTGACAATCCAACACAATGGGAAGCACTTTGAACACATTTTATAAGTGGTCATGAACTTGTAAATTACTCATGAAATAATAAAGTACCGTTAAAACCAAGCACACCATTGTTTTTCTTGTGAAATTCTCAATAAGTTTGATGTGTTACATGACCCTCTTCCCATTGGAAATAATAAAGTTGGATCCAAAATGGCCGACTTCAAAATGGCCGCTATGGTCAACACCCATCTTGAAAAGTTTTCCCACCTCCCATATACTAATGTGCCACAAAACAGGAAATTGACATCACCAACCATTCCCATTTTATTTAGGTGTATCCATATAAATGGCCCACTCTGTAGAAGCACTTTGTAGTTTTAGACTTAAACTGCAGTCCATGTGTTCCTTTACATTTCTCTCTGCTGTGTCTGATCCACTCATGTCCGCACAACACACACTAACACACCACCACCACGTCAGTGTCAGTGCAGTGCTGAGAATGATCCCCCACCCAAACAGTACCTGATCTGTGGGGGTCCTGACCATTAGAGAACAGAATAAAGGGAACTAAAAGTATGTAGAGCAATAGATGGACTACAGTCTGTAATTGCAGAACTACAGTGAACCTATTTGTTTAATTTGTACTATTAATCGTGGTCTAAAAACATTGCATCTTCTTTGTTATACTGACCAGCAGCGAATAAATGCTCTCGTCATTGCAGCAAATAAATATTTTATTCAGAATCTGTCAGTACTTTATAGAATAAAACAAAAATGTTAAATTGGTCTCTTTTCTTCCCCCAGATCTGTATATGAAGCTCTCCTATTTTCTACCATCCCTCAGAGTATAATCGATGCAGCTCTGATGCACAAACATTTAATCGTTTCAGTTTTCCTGTTAGACTGACATTATCTCTTTGTTAGGACAATTAAACAGCTCGAAATCAGATTCATTTGAACCGTGTGTGTTTTGACTTCCATAATATTGCCAAGAATCAAGCTATGCTCGCTGCGCATAATCGACCCGGCTTTGATGCACCGGAGTTGTGCAAGTCTCCTTTGAAGATGCCCGAAAAACTCGTACATTATGCACTTTCTGCTCAGCATCAGATGGTTTTTAAACGTAACCATCTTCACTCTACTGAAGATTTGCTTCCTTCAATTTCAAGCTTTCTTACCCTATTTAATTATATGCTGTTTGATTTGAGTCAGTCATAATGAGCACTGCATGAATTAAGTCTCTTCATGCTTCCTCAGTTCTCTCTCGGTTCCAACTAAAACAGCCTATAAATGCAGGGCGGCTGTTATAGAAATGAAACTGTTGCATATTTTTGCATAGTTATGGTGGTTTCTTTCACAGGTTCAGTTCTTCAAATTTTATTCCGCAAACTCGTGTGGCTAAAAACACGATGAGTAAAAACTACAAAGACCTTAACTTCTATTGGAGTAATTCAAACTACAGGTATTCTCTTTAATGGCTGAGGTCTTAAGAATTATAATAGGAAATAAAAATCTCTCGTACACTGCCTGGATTTAAAAAAAAAAGGTTGTTAAAGAGCCTCCCATCGAATGATTCCTGCATTGGTGATTGTTTCAGATGGCAACAAGTTCTTTAACCCTAACTGATGCAGTGAGGAGCTTCTCATTTGTTAAACAACCATGTAGAAAGACATCCTGTGGTCATGGAAAAGATGTTCATCTGTATCAGAAGAATCAAATTGGGAAAGAGTGGTTCAGGGAGCATGAGCCATCATTTTCACATATAGATTGGCCACCACAGAGTCCAGACCTGAACCCCATTGAGAATCTTTGGGATGTTCTGGAGAAGACTTTGAGCACTGGTCAAAATCTGCCATCATCAATACAAGATCTTGGGGGGAAAAATGAATGCAACTCTGGACAGAAATAAATAGGAGGACCTACTCTTAGCACTAAGAATCTTTATGAATACGACCCCATACAAGTAGATAAACACAATCCAGTTCTTCACAACCTTATAATCCCACTGTATTTCTGAGGGTCTTGGGTGGAGCAGTGTCAATTTGCCAGCCCACCACCAATGCATCGAGTTCCAGTCCCAATGCCCTCCAGTCAGGCATCACACATTGGCAATTGCCTGTGTCTGAGGAAGGGGAGTCCAAACGCAGGGGTTGATAGAATGCCTAGCGAATTGCGGGACAGACTCCATCCACGAAACTTCATAAGAACAGTTTTTGTCTTGCTGCTGTTGCCTTTAAATTCAGTTTGGAACCCAGTATTGGATATTCTGAAGGACGGCTGAATTTTATGAGGTACACAACTTTGCGCTCAGAGGTCCTGTTCTGTGAGATTCCCAATAATAGCATTTAGGGTACTAAACGTGTCCTGAAATTTTGCGAACTGCCTTGTGGCACTGGCATGTTGAGAGTTACTGAACTCTTCATTGTGACTCATGATGCCAGTGGTGGTCTTTGGAGACGTTATGGATTGTACGCTCGACTTTACACCCCTGCTAGGAATAGGTGAGGATAAAACACCTGGATCCACTAATTAGAAGGCGTGTGTGCCATCTTTGGTCAGGTAATTTATGTAGCTCTCTAGTTTTGAGAGGACTGATTTGAAACACAAATAGGAAAAAAAGCTTTGCTGCGTGGCATTAGAGGCATGCAGCCAAAAATAACTTCAATCCTCCTCAAGTCTTTCGTCTGCCAGTTCTGTGGCTGGAGCAGAATGATAAAGAACAAAGCAGCATAAACAAATGACTGCGAGCGAATATGGCAGCTTCAAGTTTAAAGCTGACGGAAGCAATTTACAGAACAACACCTCCCACTCAGCGCTATGCCGATGCCATGTAGGCCTGCATGAATTTGGTGTTAGAGCGTGTTTTTTCTAGTTATGCTTTTTGCCAATCTGTCGCTTTCTTTTTTCTCCCTTTGCTGTCTCTTCTCTATTATTTACTCCAAGGCACGAGATGCATTGTGTTGACATCCCGCATTATACAAATCTCAACACAAAATGCCCATAATGTCTCATTCCTTGCTATCAATGCTTTTAAATGGAATTAGAATAATGACAGGGAACGAGGAAAGTGACACTATTAGTACCAAGAACGCAACCCCTGTAGATAAAGCAGGCTGAAAGCATATTATGATTCACCTCACTTTGAAGCCTTCTGTGAAAGAGTGAAAACAGGCACTTTTCTTTTTGTATTCCTTTTCACACTGTCAATTTGGCTGAAGGCAGAATGTGTTGGCGGTTTGAAGGTTGTTGACAAGCGCAATTTGGGTTATTTTGATTAGACTAATAAGAAGACTACTGGAAATGTATTCCACGTGTGTGCTGATCGTGTTACTAGTCTCATTGTGTTGATTCTTTGCAACCAGAGGACAGCAAAGTCTATACATTCCAAGCCAGCACTGCGATCCTAGCTTCTTCAGTGGCCGTTGTGCTGCAGGCTATTTAAGCGTCACTATATAGCATTATTATTCCACAGTTAGTTCCGACTCCACAATCTGACTGGCTGAGAGACGTTCTAGTTCTGACATTAATTTCTGATAATGGCACTCTGACCGACACTTTAGTATTACTCTGCCACATACTAGGGGTGTCACGATACACAGAGTAATGTTCAATTTTTTCCGATGAGGGGGTTTCGATACGATATGAGCTGTGAATCGAAAATCAATTAAGATTTTATTAAAAAATAAATAAATAAATAAAAACTTTACTGAGCCGCCAACCGCTACTGAGACGCAGTCATCAGCATAGAGCCAGCCGTAGTTCTAGACCAACAGTTCAGGCATGCTGTAGTGTTACACATGCGACATCTAGGGGCAGGTTCTGTCATTGAGTCTGTGGTCAGTCTAAATACTGTAAGGAAAGAGCATAGACTATCACCACAGAGATGTTAAGCATTGGAGAGGATCAGAAACAGGTGAGCTTGAAGCTGTTTTTGTTAATGTGAGAAAATAGAAACTCAAATATGATAAATACGTTTTCATAATTTATCTCTATAGTGCAAAGCTAGAAAGAATATGGAGACAAATCCTTCAGAAGAGAGTGTGGACCCTGAGGTGCCTGGAGCATGCCCAACAAAAAAGAAATCAGCAATGGCAGAGCTCTGTAGGATTTTTATTTTTTTTAGCCCCAGCAAAGCAAGTCATGTTCCAAGCTTGCAGAGCAGGAAGTTGTATTGGCCTCCTTGAGATCTACATTACAAAGGGAATTAAAATGAAATTTCTTTCCATTTTGTATTGAAAATATATCGTATTGTGGAGCAAAAACAGCAATATGTATGGTATCGTGAAATTTCTCATACACACGTAACCTAGCAATGACGCCCGCCCTAAAAAGCAGCCAAGTTATAATGATAAGTGAAACACTGCCAAAATGAAAGCTATAGTTAGTTTATAAAATCTATTGGTTTTGAAAACGATTTAAATTTGGAAGATGAAGCTATTAATGACCAACCCGAGCCAAAGGTTTATCACCTTTAGGATTTGGGAGCTCTCGAAAAGCAAAACAAAGTCAGTCCTTTAAATCAAACGTCCCGGGTGCTTACTGGATTCACAGCTCAACTGAAGAGCAACGAGACTGAAGATCAGTTTTAGTCCCATCAACAAAAATGACCTGAATCAGCTTCATCCCTCACAAAGACGTCGTTTGCTGGAGTTAAACTCGGTGTCTTTCATTAAACACCATCCACAGCTAATCGGAGCTTCATTGATCTGACAGGTTTGTTATCTGTAAGTCCAGCTCTAACCCAGAGAAGCTGCTGATGCTCTGTAACTCTGCTGTTACATTTCTGACTGATCAGATTAACATTAAGAGCTTCAGTATACAGATTTATAATCACTAATCAAACTGGATCCTGACTTTGGTTCTAACACCAGGATCTCACTCCGATTTGCTTCAGTCGGTAGAATAGTGGATCTTAGTAACAGCCTGCCTTATAAACCCCACCCATTTTATTTTCTGAATGTAAATAAACTTTCTTTTTAATAAATTCAAACTTACCAATCGATATATTTGTGTTTATTGTCTGTATAATAAACAGTTATTGGTAATTCTGTTCCTTGACTTTAATGACTGAAGGGCTTAGCCATGGGGTAACGATAGAATGGAACTATTTTACCTCACGGAAGGCTGATAAACAAATCGGTTTTTCTGTCCTCTATCTTAACATCTAACAATAAATGGCGATAACGGAACTGTGGTATAATCGCAATAATACACTCGAGGCCAGTATCTCACGTTAAAGCACTCCCTCTGGTGTATTATTGCTTAACTGAGGCACAAATGGTACAGTACTTAGTAATGGTGTAATGATGCATCGTGATGCAAAATATAACGATTTGCATCCAGTCAATGTCACGACAATCGCGGAGATATCACATACCTTCTATTTATGGACATCTAATAATGTCGTTGGATTTTTTGAACACCAGAGGGCGCAGTCAAGTCGAGCTAGATTTATTCCTATAGCGCTGTTTTGCAATGGAGCATTGTCTCAATTTAGGTCATCTTCTAAATTATAAGGCCAATCCCACATTAAGCAACCTTGGGCGACAGTAACAAAGGAAGGACCAAGACTCAAAAATGGACCCATCCTCCTTGGGAAACTTGGATGTTATATGTAAGAATTAGGCACTCAGGAATATCTAAAATCAGATCATTTTCTCTCAGTGCTGTGACCAAGCATATTTTTTTTGTCTCATTGCCATTGTCTTCCAAGTTGCTGCTGTTGGGCCCTTGAGCAAGGCTCCTAACCTTCAACTGCTCAGACTGCATCATGTACAGTTGTGTTTCCTAAAAGTTTCTGATTGCTACCAAGATGAAATCCACTCGTCTTAATAATTCTGAATAAAGGCTTCGGCATAAATGGTACAGGTTAAGTTCGAAACTGTTAAGGATTTCACATATATTCCATGTTTACAATGTGTGTCACGATCTGGTGAGGCTCAAGTCTTCTATTGAGCAAGCTCCTCCTCCAGCAAGTCAGTTTGACAAACTTCTACCAGCCTGTTCAGACACCTGCTGCAATAATCACCAGAAAGTTACAAAATGCTGCTGAAAACAACGGCGTCACACGTACAAGTGATCTCGAGCTTCACGGTTTGGGTTGCCATGGGTGAGTGGCCACACCAAGCTGAGATCACTATGCATAATTCTAAGCATCTGCCGGAGTAGTATAAATCACACTTTCTTTGAACTCTGGAGCAGTGGAAATGTACTCTATGGGGCCATGCATCACACTTCACCATCTGGCAGCCTGACACAAATCTGAGGCAAACAAATTTGACAGATGCCAGGAAAACACCACCATGTAGTGTTACTTTTCAGCCATTTAAGAGACTTAGATCTCCAATTATGGCAGTACTAAGAATCATAAAGAGAACAGGAGCCAGGTGTTCTTTCAAAATGAGAAGGAGAACAGAGCTAAGCAGAAAAATAAAACTATTATTATAGAGTTAGAGGACTGTCACGTTTGGGGTACCACTGGTGTGCTTGTGCTAAAACAGGCCCAGATCACTTGACCTGGAGGAAATCCTGAAACTTGTGGGATACCAACCGAGACATGAGTAAGGCGATTTCGCACACCAAACAGTTGTAAAGACTAATATGGGAGGTACTAGCCCCTGTGAGAACTGCATAACAATAACTATTACCACCATGTTTGCACTGACAATTCGATTTTTCAGATGTTTCTCAACACGCTGACAATGATGGTGAGTTTTTACATTTTGAAAATGCACAAAAAACCTGAATGGAATAGTCTAAATTTCAGAAAAACACCCCAAAAATGCAAAAAAAAGCGATGTAAAAGGTTTTTCTATTAAACAATGACGCATCAAGCGAAACGGATGCAAATCTGGCTAATGACAATAGGCTGGAAGCTTGGAATTGGGTCCAGAAGGCTGTTCAAACTCCGATTCCTCTGAAGTCGGAATCAAATTTCCCCAATAAAAGTAACAGAATGAAATTACTGAAATAAATACATTAAATAAGTGAGAAAGTGAAACGAAGCTCCGGCAGGTCTTATCACTGGGACAGTGGCACAGAGACTGATGAAGTGTCTGAAATCACACCCATAGACTGATATAATGTATAAACCTAAATATAACAATAACATGATATAATATGCATATGATTGTGCCCTAGCTCCTCCTCTTCTTCATTTGTGTTTTATGGCCATTGCCATACCATATTGATGCATTATCATCACCGACTGGACTGGATTCCATGCATCGTCTTTAGAAGATCGCACCATTGAGTTTATCATCTAGGGTGCTCTTTGTAGATTGTAATGTAGTTTTAATTGAAGGTGTTTATTATTAAGGGAGAAAAAAAATCCAAACCTACATGGCCCTGTGTGAAAAAGTGATTTGACCCCCCTTGTTAATACACAACTATGGTTTATCACACCTTCCACGTTCACTGTCTCTAAGCAAAAACCCAGGCCTGATTATTGCCACACCTGTTCTCAATCAGGACCTGCCTGACAAAGTGAAGTACATCAAAATATCCTTAAAAGCTACACATCAGGCCGAGATCCAAAGAAATTCAGGAACAATTGTGAAAAAGTAATTGAGATCTGTCAGTCTGGAAAGGGTTATAAAGCCATTTCTAAAGCTTTGGGACTGCAGAGAACCACATGGAGAGCCATTATCCACAAATGGCGAAGACATGGAACAGTGGTGAACCTTCGCAGGAGTGGCCGGCCGGCCAACCAAAATTACCCCAAGAGCGCAACAACGACTCATGCAAGAGGTCACAAAAGACCCCACAACAACATTCAAGGAACTGCAGGCCTCACTTGCCTCATTTAAAGGTCAGTGTTCATGAAACCACCATAAGAAAGAGACAGGGCAAAAATGGCCAAGACGGAAAAACCACTGCTGAGCAAAAAGAACATTAAAGCTTGTCTCAATTTTTCCAGAACACATCTTGATGATCTCCAAGACTTTTGGGAAAACATTCTGTGGAGTGACGAGACAAAAGTTGAACTCTTTGGAAGGTGTGTCCCATTACATCTGGCATAAAAGTAACACTGCATTTCAGAAAAAGAACATTATAGCAACAGTAAAATATGGTGGTGGTAGTGTGATGGTCTGGGGCTGTTTTGCTGCTTCAGGACCTGGAAGACTTGCTGTGATAAATGGAACTATGAATTCTGCTGTCTACCAAAAAATCCTGAAGGAGAATGTCCAGCCATCTGTTCGTTACCTCAAGCTGAAACGAACTTGGATTCTGCAGCAGGCCAATGATCCAAAACACACCAGCAAGTCCACCTCTGAATGGCTGAAGAAAAAAAATGAAGACTTGAGTGGCCAAGTCCTGACCTGAATCCTATTGAGATGCTGTGGCATGGCCTGTGGCAAGGCGGTTCATGCTCGATAACCCTCCAATGTGGCTGAATTACAACAATTCTGCAGAGATGAGTGGCCAAAATTCCTCCACAACGCTGTAAAAGACTCAATGCAAGTTATCACAAACGCTTGGTACCAGTTGTTGCTGCTAAGGGTGGCCCAACCAGTTATTAGGTTTAGAGGACAATCACTTTTTTCACACAGGGCCATGTAGGTTTGGATTTTTTTTTCTCCCTTAATAATAAACACCTTCATTTAAACTTGTGTTTGTGTTACTTGTGTTGTCTTTGACTAATATTTAAATTGGTTTGATGTTCCAAAACACTTGTGTGACAAACATGCAAAAAAATAGGAAATCAGGAAGGAGAAAACACTTTTTCACACCACTGTATACACACAAAAGGGGGAATAAACCCCTTCACAGTTTTGTCCCTCGAAAAACAAGATACCCAGACAAACCTGCCGCACGTGTAAAAACAATTACCTGTAAAATTACAGCAAGAGTAAGTGAGATTAAGTGGTTGATAAGAATAATTAAATAAGCTTGAATGTTTTAAAGCAATACTCCTGCCATAAGTTCATAAAGACAGCTTGAAGCTGCCATATTTCCACCGTTACACTCACACCAGCACAAATGATACTTCCTGTTGCCTGTAAAGCAAAGGCTCATGCCCCTTTATCATCAGCCGTGGCTACAGGTCTGCACCTCTTGTACTATCTGGACACAGAGCCGACTTAGTTTTTCATAAAATAAAGCCAGCTTCTGGTGGCGACTGGCAAATACATAAACCCCCCTACACACACTGCAGATGTGTTCTGTGATAGGCACTGATGATGGCGCATGTGTGTGTTGATGGGGAACAGATTAAAGTCCTGATGGGAGCAAGATAAATGAGTTCCATATCAGAGATCACAAGCCTAAACCAGAAGCCTAGCCCGACTCCCTCTTGTCCTCATCTACTTGGTTCCATACGCATCTGTTCTCCTTTTTTGCTGAAAGTGCTTTCAGTGAACACCACTCCTCTTTGTAATTTAGAACAACATGATAACCCTAAGCAGGTCATTTTAAATAACCGAATGTACAAATCTAATATTTCTAAATAGACATTAATGTTAACGCCCTATTTTCAACCACAATAACGAGGTTGGACCAAAAGTAATAGAATTGATCAGTTATATCTCAAATAATAACTTTATAATAATCATTTTATAATAATAAATCTTTGTCATGTTTTTACCCTGCCTTTTCTAGTCAGGGTGGCATTCAAAATGATCCCCTTAATCACCATTGTCAAACTGCACAGTTTGACAACATGCCTGGCACACGAGATAACAGCTTGCACATGGAAGGCTGGGCTATGATATATGTAGTACATAGGGAACTCCTAGGTTTAAAACAGATTCAGCTTATGGTGGGTTTATCAGAATGCAACTTTATAATGTGTGTACATATAAATATGTAATTTCATATCATTTATATATATACATACACATATATATATATATATATATATATATACATATATATATATATATATATATATATATATATATATATATACTCCTTAGGATTTGAAAACAAGATCCCTTATTGGTGGGTTTATCAGAATGCAACTTTAATAATGTGTGTACATATAAATATGTAATTTCATATCATTTATATATATACATACACATATATATATATATATAGAGATATACATATATATATATATATATATATATATATATATATATATATCTATATAT
>JAJAGP010000108.1:347500-410000 GCA_025084515.1 Ancistrus triradiatus | reverse complement strand
GTTGTCTTTATGTCATGGGGGACATTTTGAATTAATATAGAACCCAGGCTGTGATGGTACTATGTTTTTTCCTACCGCAGTCAAAGCACGCAGCTTGTAAGTGAACAAAAAACTTTATTCTTCAAACGGCAACTCCTTTAGGCAAAACTACAGCCATAATAAATGTTTATAACTAGGCTATGGCCTGATTTGTCTTTTTCAAAGTGCATAACAAATGCAACATGTATATTAAGTCACTGTCGGTAACGAGACATAAAAAAAAAATCCTACATATTAAGTAACTTTTGATACAGTTCACCTAGAAGCTGGGAACAAAAACAAGTGCAACATTAAAAGGAAACACATAGTGAGTACTTCAGTATGTCTGTCCTTGTGGGGACATCTGGTCCTCACAATGATGTATAAACTTGAGGCGCACCCACAGCGGCATGCGTACACTCCAGAGAAATCCAGCAATAATGAAGATGGGCGAAAAAGAAAGGAGAGGCGCAGCCAGCATCATTATCTACTTCTGAACCCTGCCCTTCACTGAGCATAAGCTCTGAAGAACCACAACACAAAGTGGCTGGGCTTGGACAGAAGTGTGTGTGTGTGAGAAATCAAGATAGCCATGAGTCATTTTCTAATTTAACCACTGCCACCCACCTTGCCTGCTGCTGCATCTTGGCAGAACCTTAAACAGGGATAATAAAAAAAATATCCACGTCTGCAGACATCGCTACCCTAAATACACACGGCAATGTGCTCAGACTAGCACCTCAGAGAAGATCCACCTCCTCATCATCGTCAGACAGCTCTTCAAAATTGTGAAACTTCATGCATTTCAGTTTTCGAAACACACTTTGTGCTGTTAGTTTTCTATTTTTAATAAGATCTCCTGAAATGAGATCTCCTACCAGAAATACACACACAAGTGACAAAGTAAGAAACTGATGAGAAAATCTTAGACATGATCACACAGAATTATGAAATGAAGAACAAATTCACACTAAATCATTTTCCACGGGCAATATGCGAAATGTTGTGCCTGTAGAGAGTTTGCATGGCATCAGCCATCCCCAACCCCAGTAAAGTGGGTCTGATGACACCCCTGGTATCATATTATTATTGTTATTGACAAAATCCCAGAAAAGAGATTTTTTGTCAATATCATACACCTCCAATGCCTACCAAATGGCTATGTAGCATTGTTTTTATTACAATTATCTTTGTAAAGAGTGATGCATTACATTGTCAGAATGTTTCACATTATTATTAGGCAATCTAAGAGAGGCGTTTAGTTGCTTAGAAGTTACCCTGGCTTCCTTTGTGACCTTCCAGACTGTTCCACCCCTCGATCTTGGAGTGATCCTTCTTGCACTGCCATGTCATTGGTCTTGAAATTCCTCAATTGGATTGGTGGAGTCTAAACTCTTTAGGTACGACTTTATAATCTTTTTTCCAGGCTGATGAGCATCTCTTTTCCTGAGGTCCTCGAAAAACTCTTGTTTTTACCTTGATGCACTTCCACAAACGTGTTGTGAAGATCAGACTTTGATAGGTCCCTGTTCTTAAAAAAAAAACAAAAAAAAAACAGGGTGCCCAGTCACACCTGATTATTAACCCATTGATTGAAAATGCATGACTCCAATTCCACCTTCAAATCAAGCACTAATCCTAGAGGTTCACATACTTTGCCACCCTAGGATATGTAATGTTGGAACATTTTGTCTCAACATATAAATGGCCAAATAATTTTGCCTCATTTGTTTAATGTTCCATCTACTTTCATGACTTACGCAAAAATACAAAAAAAGTCCAGGAGCAGATCTTAACATTTTTTTTCCTTTTTACATTTACAGCATTTAGCAGACACCCTTATCCAGAGCGACTTGCAATTGATACAGTCTTACAATTCAAACAATTGTGGGTTAAGGGCCTTGCTCAAGGAGCCAGGCAGCTTGGCAGAGGTGGGATTTGAACCTTGGACCTTCTGGTCTATAGTCCAGTACCTTACCCACTAGGCTACCAGCTTTTATACAACATGCATGGTTTTCTGTTTAGTATTTGTGACAAAACAGTACCCCATTCGGTAGTCTAATAAATACAGAATTAAATGAATACAGCATTAAATACACAAATAATAGTATGCTAGGTTTTGAAATGTAATCTTTTTATACCAAACATAATTTTAAAGTTTTATATTATGGAAATAAGGTTTAGTATAATTCAATTATTATATGCTGAATATGTTAGCGCACATGCTAATACGGCAAAACAATGAATTATAAAAGGCTGAATTAAAAAAGGCTAACGTTATATAATTAAGAGCCGTTTGGGAGCCAAGAGAGTCGACTCTCTTAAAAGAGCAAAGATTCGCATCAGTACTTAAGAAGTTCTCCCGCTATCTGACGGACACGCCCACGCGCTCAAACACGGACACTAGCGCGCGCACACAGACCTGACGAAACGTTCGCTTATTTTGGCTGTTATGTTAAAATGAATATAAAGGCTTTAATGTTAAGTATTAGACACAATGTCGGTGGCTATACTCAAAACATTGGCAGCATTAGTTAAGCCCCGGTAAAATGACTCGGCGACGCTCCTGTTGCCGTCTAATTAACCAGCCTCAAGTTCCATTGTCGGTTAGAAAGTTTTACATTAGAGAGCGCCCTACATAGGAAGTAGGCAGCAAGGGCACACACTAGATATTGAGACAGACCCGGTGAATTATCTTTAAAAGTTCTGGCAAAATCACGGCTCGCTCAAGTGCTCCTAAACAAATATTCCACATTTCTGTTGTTTTAACATTCGTCTTCAAGTGAAAGTGGCTGTACAAAAGAGAAACTGATTAATTTCAGTAAGTGAATCCAAACTTTTGACCTTGTCTATACACACTGAACTTCACTTCAGCTCTAAACCTAGATATGCATTTAAATTTTCTTCTCATAGCATGCATAATGATTTAACTCTCTTCGGTTTCACACTTTCCTTGAATCTGGCTTTAAGAACTGTTCTTTTTCCCTTTTAATCTTCTCACCCAAATTGTTCCTTTAAGCTCTTTCACTTGGACTTTGTGTCTCATAGCCATCTACACTCTCTCTCTCTCTCTTCTGCTTTATTTCAGTATTTTCTCTTTAGGGATCATTAATATATAACAACATCGTGCTTCAGCTGGACTTATGGACAGTTTAAATAAAGCATCAGTCAGCTGCTGCCTGTTCAATCCAAGTGTTCTTTGTTAACACCACAAGCCCACCACAGTTTGGACTACTTGATGCCACTCTGCCACCCTCTGGTGGCTGCTGGAGATGCTGCTGGCGTTCTGACACATCCTGTATGTAATGATCTTTACACACATCACCTTCCGTATTAACTTTCTCATGAAAAGTAGTTTAAAACTGAACAAACAGTCATGCAAGTATACGTTCAATATTTTTCGTACAGGCATAATCCAGTTCAGGGTTGCAGTTGCTGGGACCAAATCAGTAACAGAGTGCCAGTCAGTCATACACACACCCACTTAGTCATATTATTTCATTTTTCAGGACACCAGTTGACCTAATGCATGTCTTTGGAATGTGAGAGAAAACCAAAATACCTGGAGAAAACCTATAAAGATGAGGGAAAGCTGAAAACCCCACACAGTAGGAACCAGACTGGGGATTAGAACTAAGGACCTCTGTATCTGTGAGGCTATATTGTGCAGTACAGACAAACTGACCTGGGGACTGTGCCATTTGATTCCAGACCCAGCACTGCCAAGCTGCCCCTTTAAGGCCTTGGGCACTTAGGACCTTACCCTTCTATTTATTGGACAGCAGCTAAATGGTTTAAACAAAAAACTGCAGAATTGCATCACTATCTAGTTTGAGGAGCAACCATATATGACATAGAAGGTTTTCTGCGGCAACTCTTTTAAGCACAGTCCCGGCAACAGAACCTGGGTTACCCTCTTGTAGAAAAATGAGCCAAAATGCAGGTAGGCACCGTTTAAAGACCACATTACATTATGTGAAAAAGGTAGTTTACCAGCCATTATCCTAGTCACAGTCTTTTTATGCTACTGTAATGTAAATATAAAGGACATTTTCACAAGAAAACTGCACACAATTGATTTGTAAATGTGACAGAGATACTGCTGAAAGCACCAGTGGAAAGCTTTTGTCTGAAAGAAACCAAAAATGCATTGATAGACAGTATTACAAACAACATGGAGCATCAGCCAGATGAAACAGAACCAGTTTATATAGTTATATGTTAGAGAGAATACACAGGTAGTGGAAGGACGAACAAAAGAGTATTGCTTAGAAAAGGACAGGCACATACACTTAGAAACGCCGTTGACAGCTTGTTACACATAGGCAGCGAAAATTCATACACAAGAACACAAGTAACTTAAAAAAAAAATCTGTAAACACATCAACAGAGTTACAATGGTGAGAAAAATGTTTGCCCCCTTCCTGATTTCCTATTTTTTTGCATGTTTGTCACACTTAAGTGTTTCGGAACATCAAACCAATTTAAATATTGGTCAAAGACAACAAGTAAACAAAATGCAGTTTTTTAATGAAGGTGTTTATTATTAAGGCAGAATTTTGGCCACTCATCTTTGCAGAATTGTTGTAATTTAGCCACACTGGAGGGTTTTTGAGCATGAACGATCTTTTTAAGGTCAAGCCACTGCATCTCAATAGGATTCAGGTCAGGACGTTGACTAGGCCACTCCAAAGTCTTCATTTTGTTTTTCTTCAGCCATTCAGACGTGGACTTGCTGGTGTGTTTTGGATCATTGTCCTGCTGCAGAACCCAAGTACATTTCAGCTTGAGGACACGAACAGATGGCCGGACATTCTCCTTCAGGATTTTTTGGTAGACAGCAGAATTCATAGTTCCATTTATCACAGCAAGTCTTCCAGGTCCTGAAGCAGCAAAACAGCCCCAGACCATCACACCACCATATTTTACTGTTGCTATGATGTTCTTTTTCTGAAATGCTGTGCTACTACAGATGTAATGGGACACACCTTCCAAAGAGTTCAACTTTTGTCTCGTCATTCCACAGAATGTTTTCCCAAAAGTCAAATATCATCAAGATGTGTTCTGGAAAAATTGAGACGGGCTTTAAATGTTCTTTTTGCTCAGCAGTGGTTTTCGTCTTAGAACTCTGGCATGCAGGCCATTTTTGCCCAGTCTCTTTCTTATGGTGGAGGCATGAACACTGACCTTGACTGAGGCAAGTGAGGCCTGCAGTTCTTTGGATGTTGTTGTGGGGTCTTTTGTGACCTCTTGGATGAGTCGCCGCTGCGCTCTTGGGGTAATTTTGGTTGACCGGCCACTCCTGGGAAGGTTCACCACTGTTCCATGTCTTCACCATTTGTGGATAATGGCTCTCACTGTGGTTCTCTGAAGTCCCAAAGCTTTAGAAATGGCTTTATGACCCTTTCCAGACTGATAGATCTCAATTACTTTCTTACCTGTTCCTGAATTTCTTTGGATCTCGGCATGATGTGTAGCTTTTAAGGATCTTTTGGTGTACTTCACTTTGTCAGGCAGGTCCTATTTAAGTGACGTCCTGATTGAGAACAGGTGTGATACTCAGGTGTGATAAACCATAGTTAGGTTATGTTTTAACAAAAGGGAGGGGCCATGTAGGTTTTTCACACAGGGCCATGTAGGTTTGGATTTTTTTCTCCCTTACTAATAAACACCTTCATTTAAAAACTGCATTTTGTGTTTACTTGTGTTGTGTTTGACTAATATTTAAATTGGTTTGTTTTTCCGAAACACTTAAGTGTGACAAACATGCAAAAAAAATAAAAATAAATAAAAAGGAAATCAAGAAGGAGCAAACACTTTTTCACACCACTGTACAACAGTCTCTGGTTCTAATGCGAGCTAATGCACACAAGGCCAGTAAGGTAATTACAAACACACACACACGCACGCACACGCACGCACGAAAACTCGCACTCATGGATCTGCAGCACTGACTGGCTGTTCAGGTGACCAGCTGTTTACGGCTGCAATGTCAAAAGACAAATTTTTTTTTTATTTCCTTTATAATTTATTCTAATTATTAAGGCCTTTGTCATTAAAGTGAACATATTTTGATTGAATGGTCATTAAATGGTGCATGCCTGTGTTTTAGGATTGAGAAATACATTCCTACGAGGATAAGATGATTTAAGACTGATTACATCACCAGGTCTCTCGACCAATTGCTTTAGCATATTCTGAAACAAACTGATTAATCTCAAGGTTTATTCTGACAGCTTTCTAACGTTTATGTTTATTGATTTATTTAATGCCGCTATCAGCATCAGTGGCCATGTTCAGCGACACACACACAAGGTTACATCCATACACAAGGTTATCTCAAGACAAGTCACTCATACACTCAAGTCAATGCCAATTTAGTGTAGCCAATTAACCTAACATGCATGTATTTGGACTGTGGGAGGAAACCAGAGCACCCACGCACGGGGACACGGGGAGGACATGCAGACTCCACACAGAAAGGACCCAGGCCGCTCCACCCTGGGATTGAACCCAGGACCTTCTTGCTGTGAGGCGGCGATGCTACCCACCGAGCCACCGTGCCGCCCGACAGCTTTCTTACAGTGGGGCAAAAAAGTGTTTAGTCAGTCACTGACTGTGCAAGTTCTCCTACATTGAAAGATGAAACAGGTCTGTAATTTTCATCATAGCTACACCAACTATGAGAGACAAAATCAGAAAAAAAATCTAGGAAATCACATTGTAGGATTTTTAAAGAATTTAGTTGTAATTCATGGTGGAAAATAAGTACTTGGTCAATAACAAAAGTTCAACTCAATACTTTGCAACATAACCTTTGTTGGCAATGACAGAGGTCAAACGTTTCCTGTAAGACTTTTACATTTACTGTAAGACCAGGTTGTCACACACTGTAGCTGTTATTTTGGCCCATTCATCCATGCAGATCTCCTCTAGAGCAGTGATGTTTTGGGGCAACACGGATTTTCAACTCCTTTTACAAATTTTCTATGGGGCTGAGGTCTGGAGACTGGCTAGGCCACTGCAGGACCTTGAAATGCTTTTTACAAAGCCACTCCTACGTTGACTGAGCGGTGTGTTTGGGATCATTGTCATGCTGGAAGACCCAGCCATGTTCCATCTTCAATGCTCTCACTGATGGAAGGAGGTTTTGGCTTAAAATCTTACGATACATGGCCCCGTTCATTCTTCCCTTAACACGGATCAGTCATCCTGACCCCTCTGCAGAAAAACAGCCCCAAAGCATGATGTTTCCACTCCCATGTTTCACAGTAGGTATGGTGTTCTTGGGATGCAACTCAGCATTCTTCTTCCTCCAAACACGACAAGTTGAGTTTTTTCCAAAAAGTTCTATTTGGTCTCATCTGACCACATGATATTCTCCCAGTCCTCTTCTGGATCATCCATATGCTCTCTGGCAAACTTCAAATGGGCCTGGACATATACTGGCTTAAGCAGGGAGACACGCTTGGCACTTGGTGTTACTGATGGTAGCCTTTGTTACATTGGTCTCAGCTCTCTGCAGGTCATTCATCGGGTTCCTCTCTGTAGTTCTGGGATTTTTGCTCACCGTTCTCAAGATCATTTTGACCCCATGGGATGAGATCTTGCATGGAGCCCCAGATCGAGGGAGATTATCAATGGTCTTGTATGTCTTCCATTTTTTTACAATTGCTCCCACAGTTGATTTATTCACACCAACCTGCTTGCCTATTGTAGATTCACTCTTCCCAGCCTGGTGCAGGTCTACAATTTTCTTTCTGGTGTCCTTTGACAGCTCTTTGGTCTTGGCCATGGTTGAGTTTGGAGTCTGACTGTTTGAGGCTGTGGACAGGTGTCATTTATACAGATAAGATCAAACAGGTGACATTTATACAGGTAACGAGTGGAGAACAGAAGAGCTTCTTACAGAAGAAGTTACAGGTCTGTGAGAGTCAGAAATCTTGTTTGTTTGTGGGTGACCAAATACTTATTTTCCACCATGATTTACAATTAAATTCTTTAAAAATCTACAATGTGATTTCTTGGATTTTTTTCTCATTTTGTCTCTCATAGTTGAAGTGTACCTATGATGAAAATTACAGACGTCTCTCATCATTTTAAGGAGAATAACTTGTACAATCAGTGGCTGACTAAATACTTTTTTGCCCCACTGTATGTGCTAAAAATCAACAACTTTCACTATGGAATGGAGTGAGGATCTGAGAAAGTATAAAAACAACTTATGGATACTGGCCATATAGGCAGATTTTCAAAGAAAAGGCCAGCATAAAGAGCAGAAGGTGGAAAAGTAGAACCCTTATGTGGTGTTGTGAGATAAGCCGTAAGGTCAGTCTCACATCTGGGAAGAGCTCCAGAAGGTGCATGCTGACATTTTCCCTGAATATCTTCAAGAACTGACAGTTAGAATGCCAAACGGCTACAAAAAGGGAGCTGCTGCAGAGGATTATTTGATGAATGAAAAACTACAGAATGTGCCAAATTCTGAGTAACATGCAGAATAACCGGAGCAATGTGCGTTAGGTTAAAAAGGCAGACCGAATTGAATTGTTTATGTGTCCTAAAACTTACTTCCTAATCTAACAGTACAAGTAAAAGAACAAGTAAAAGTCAAATTCTTGGCAACTGGTTTAGCATGTAATTAAGAGTTCCTAGTTTGTGCCCATCTTTTCTAAGTCAACAAGTAAAAGTTTTTCCCCATTAAAAGAAGTGTTTATTTATCCAATATACGAGAATGATCGTTGCTGTATGAATGAGCTGCCTTCAACTGGCACCAATTTGATTTTGACAATTTTTTCAAACTGTCCTTGAAGTCTTTTACACATGGTAAACTATGAAATGAACTACAGCTACAGCTACTTTCCGACTTACAGTGGAGCAAAAAAGTATTTAGACAGCCACTGATTGTGCAAGTTCTCCTACTTAGAAAGAGGAGAGAGGTCTGTAATTTTCATCATAGCTACACTTCAACTATGAGAGACAAAATGAGAAATAAAATCCAGGAAATCACATTGTAGGAATTTTGAAGAATTTAATTGTAAATTATGGTGGAAAATAAGTATTTGGTTAATAACAAACGTTCAACTCAATATTTTGTAAGATGACCTTTTTTAAAACCATAAAATAAACAGTTAGTGTCTCTGCTACATTTACATTATTTAACAGACGCCCTTATCCAGAGTGACTTACAAATGATACAGTCTTACAGTCCAAGCAATTGTGGGTTAAGGGTCTCAAGGACCCAACACTGGCAGCTTGGCAGGGGTGGGATTTGAACCCTGGACCTTTTGGTTCATAGTCCAGTACCTTAACCGCTAGGCTACCACAGTCCTCATAATAACATCAGCACTATTTAGTCTAGTATACAGAGAGACTATAGGATCTTGTGTCCTTGGAAAAAAAATGGCATTGCATCCTCAGTCAACCTGAAGAGGGAGAGAGTTACTGCCCTTTGGTGTGGCTGGAGTACGGTGGGGTTGGAGCTGATGATGGAAGTACAGCTCAAGTGGAGCTGAAGGGGAGGGGCATCTTATGGTCACCATGTCAAGCTGCTGTGAATGTGTTTTTGGGGTAAAAAAAACAAAAACAAAACATGGACATGTGCGCTATAAAATCCAGTTTCTTGGTATAAATTGGTGGCACAATAGTCAAGAAATTGAAGGGATATTTGAACATCTGGCAACAAATATCTTGACTTTTAAAAGAAAGTTGTACAGACATGTCCTCTTTCTAGGAAGGATGGCTCATCAAGGTCTAGTATCTTGATGATCAACACATCAATGGAACGACACAGCCTAGGTGTAGGCATCCATCAGATTGAATTCAGCCTACAAAATGTGCCTGTTAAACGAACGTCTGAATTATTTTGGACTTACAAATAAACTCAGGTGCATTCAAACGTAATAGCTACAGTAATTGCATATTTACCACCAGCTTCACCCTCCCAAGAATATTCAGGCTTGAATTCAATGGGTTGACGATGTTATTTATATACTATGAAGGGCAACTTGAACAGGAGAACATCAGAGAAAAAGAAGCAGGCTAGACATGAATCGATACATGATTTATAACATGGCACTCTTAGAAATGGTGCATGTGTACTCCATAGAGCCCTTAACCTCTAGTGATCATTCCTCTGTGCTGGGTCACCTCCAGAAACCTAATTTACGATCTGGGAGTCTACAGACTCCATCACATCATCCCGCTGAATCATGAACCCTCTGGATTCATTACTGTTAAGTCCAATCTGTGACCCTCAAATAGTGATCATCTCTCTGCAAATGTTTTGCAGATCGACATCCAAAAGATATAATGTCCAAGTGGATAAATGCCTTCTCCTCACAGCTCTCGAGATCCCCAATTCGATTGTCAGTCCACACTCCTACTGGGTTTTGAGTTTTCTCCAGGTATTCTGCATTTTCTGTCACATTCAAAGAGTTGTGTCCCACCTTGCATTACTTGCAGCCCATCTGCCACCAATAGGTGACAGGTAAGGAGAAAAATTGCCGTATCACATCATTTTAAAAGCAGGGCTGTACTATGCTGCGAGAGAGCAAGGGATCTTTGGATGTAGGGTCCAAAGCATTCAAAAAGGCTGCTGCGGCCATGACACTTGGGCACCTACCCCACTGGTAAGCAGTAACAAGAATTGACTACTTAAATTAAGACTTGTCTGGCACCAAGAATCATGCCACAGACAAAAACACTGAGCAGCATATCATTATTGTTTTGTTGCACTCTAGTGTAATGTATTTTGCTTCTTCTGCCCAGCTGGTCACACAAGCCAATCAACACTGCAGATCCACGAGCAGAGGTGGGAGTTAAATAGCAGCAGATGGCCGCCATTCACTTGAAAGCTCACTAGCTTCCCGCTCAGGCTCATTAGATCATGTTTGGACTAGAGACTGTTCGAACTTGTGCAAGTTTCTCATGTTTGTGCGGAAGACTTTCTGCCATTTGGAACAAGCTGTAAATGGTGTTCATAAGTGTATGTGCCTGTCCTATTGTAAATAGTAGTCCTTTGTCCCCAAATTTGAGAGCTGAAAAAGAAAAATTCAAACGACCCGTTCGATGTAAGAATTGTTCCAGTGAAGAAGCGTTTGAATTCCGAGGTGGGACACTGGGACAACATGTCAAAGTCTACATTAACAGTAAATAAAGCTCAGGGGAGAACCTGGGAATCCAGACCTGCATACCTCCATTTCATGGTTTTTAACTCAGTCTAAGGGTTGATGTTTTTTCTCTCATTTTGTTGCCATGACATTATTGTTTCCGTTTGCTTGTTCTTAAACGGTTCTTTGTTTTTATTGTATTGTTTTATGGTCTTTCCTATTTTGACTGTACAGCTCTTTGGTCAACTGATGTTCTTGTAAGTGTGCTTCATAAATAAACTTGATTTGATTTGATGTACCAACACAAAGCACATTGGTACACTGGCTTTACACACTTGTGTGTGCCTTATGAGCCGTAGAATAGCCAGCCTATAAACCTCCTGAATTCTAGATGTAGTTAGGAATGTCAGAAGTCACAAATGTGTTCTACAAGTAAGTACAGATGATTGTTATTACCTACCTGCTCAGCATTCAGCAGTCCCTTTTGGTGAGGCTGCATGGAATACCACTTTATAGCTAGACAGTCATACCTAATAATGAAACTGTTAATGGAAACATGTTATCCAGTTTAAGTCTAGGCTAAAGACGTTCTTATTTACGCAGGCTTTTGACTAGATTTAGACCAAGATGCATGGCTTGGGTCACTGGGGCCGGAGTCTGGAGTCATGTCTGGCTTGCCTGCCTTGTCCTTTAGCCGGGAGTGTCGGGTGGGCGGTCTGGCTGAACTGGGCTTCGGTCCTCTTTAACTTGTGCATCCTTGCCTCAGACTAAGGGCAGAGCTGGGGGTTCATAGTGAAAGAGTCTTATGGTGATCAGAGACGTTGGGTTGCTGTCTTCTGCCTCCCGTGGGGTTGCCGATGTCTCATGTGATCCCTCTTGGCTGTGTTACCTACCAGTTCTCCTCTTTCTAGCTATGCTGCTATAGCTAATGCTGCCGGGGTCTCATGCTACACATGGCATCAGTGATTGTTAATAGACACTGTGCTCTTAATCAATTACATTTCCTATTTTCTCTCCGAGCTGTGTTCCGGTACCAGTTCCTGCCCCACACATGATGTTCATCCGCTGCAGCTTCACTCAAGCTGCTTCCATTATCAGCTCCAGTCCCACCACACCCGGGCCACACCAGAGGGCAGTAACTCTTTCCCTCCTCTGGTTATCTGGGGACGAAGTGCCACCAAGGACTTTCCTGCTTAGACTCAAGATCCTAGAGTGACTGTGTATCGGACTACTTAATGCTGATGTGCATATTTTACATTTTACATGAACTATGACTCCATGACATATTAGTTTACATGAATTAGTTTCATTCTTACATTTATCATCTATGCCACCCAAGGAGGTTGGGTCCCTTTGAGTCTTGGGCCTCCCAAGGTTTCTTCATCATAACACTTAGGGACTTTTTCCTTGCCACTGTCGCCCTAGGCTTGCTCATTTTGGGATTGGACGTAGGTACTAGGAGATAATCTAAAATTGTAAAGTTGCTTTCAGACAATGCTCCATTGTAAAAAGTGCTATATAAATAAAACTAAATTGACTTGACTTGTTAGCAAGTGGTGCGGTTGAAACCAACAGGCCATGCATATGTACCCTCCCATGCTTTGATTTTATATGCATTGTAATTTCTCAATGTAAGATTGGGAGGAATTTTATATTTGTCCCCCTACAGTGCATATCATTAAACGAACTAAGGAATCTGGAGGAATTTCAGTGAGTAAGGGCAAGGGCGCAAGCCTAAACTGAACACCCGTGATCTCCGATCCCTCAGACGGCACTACATCAAGAACCGTCATTCATCAACAGCTGATAGAACCACATGGGCAAGGGATTACTTTGGCAAACTTTTGTTAAGCACTACAATACAGAGTTACATTCACATATGCCACGTAAACCTTACTTATGCAAAAAAGAAGGCTTATGTTAAGCGAGTCCAGACGTGGCGTCGACTTCAAACTCGGAGGCATCTAGGATGGACAATCACACAGTGGAAATGTGTATTGTGGTTGGACAAATCAGTATTCCAGATCTTTTTAAGAAGATTTGTTTTAAAAGAAGAAATGGACACCGTGTGCTCTGGACCACACATGAAAAGACCATCAAGACTGTTATCAGCTACAAGTCCAACTGACATGGTCTGTCATGGTATGGGGTTGTGTCAATGCCCTTGGAAAAATCATTCACGCTTCTTTGATGGCAGCATTAATGTAGAAAAGCACACAGAGCACAATGAGAGCAACCTATCCTGCATTTAAGACTAAATCTTTTCCAGAACCGCCCATGCATTTCTCAACATATAAGGCCGTGTTTCTATTGTTTTGTTGTTGGGGTTTTTCCCATTGTATTTCTGACACGCGCAGATATAGAAGAGAGCATGGAACTGACAAGTGTGCAGAAAGATGCAATTCCTGGGTCAACCTCCCACAATGCTTTCTGCCATAAACAGAAATGAATTCTCAAACAGACACTAATCTGCGACTGTCCCGCGATCCACACACAGGTCTCACACAAGTTATCATTGGGGATGCAGGGTCTAAGGAGGTTAAGGAAACAGTTTGGCTTAACATGTGGCTGTAAAGTCTTGAGACTCCGAGATTGAATTAGAACTTCCCAATACTGAAAGAATGGATTCTAATCTACAAATTGACTCAGACCTTGTGATTTGCTGAACAAAGACAGAAAGGAATGAAACAGTCTTTAACAATTTTTTTCTTAGATAGCACAAAGCTGTGGGTGATGACAGATTAAGGCATTGAGAGAGTGTGGGGCAAAGGGGGAGAAACAGGCAGACAATGCAAGAATACAATACATAACCCACTTCAGTAATCAACGACGCAAAAATGGGTCAGCTGGGCAGAGAAAAGAATATACAGACTCCCTATGATACTCATCTCTACCCCCCCCACCCCCCCCAACAATCTTCTCCTTTCCCAACATCATTGCTGTCACCACCACTGTGTGCAAAATGTACAAACAGAGTGCAAGTAAAGCCTTGTTAAAAGCCTAGTTACAACTGAGCGAGGCATGTGTCTTCCCTCTTATCCTCCCTCATTTCTTTCACCCATCTCTGTCTACCTCCAGTCCTAAGTCCTCTCCTTAACAAAGGAATCACCACCACATCAAACCTACACAATGTAACAGGCTTCCAACTGTACCCTAGAAAGTTCTTTGTTCCAATCAAAGTACACATCTGAAACAGAAACTTTCTTCAGCCTGGAAATATATAGGGCAATCACTTTTTCAAATATATATATATATATATATATATATATTCGCGTGAAAAAGTGATTGCACCCCTTGTTAAAACATAACTTATCTATGGTTTATCACACCTGAGATCACTGCCTCTAGCTACACCCAGGCCTGATTATTGCCACACCTGCTCTCAATCAGGACATCACTTAAATAGGACCTGCCTAACAAAGTTAAGTACACCACAAGATCCTTAAAAGCTACACATCATGTTGACATGAAACAGTGGTGAACCTTCCTAGGAGTGGCCGGCCAACCAAAATTACCCCAAGAGCGCATTGACGACTCATCCAAGAGGTCACAAAAGACCCCATAACAACATCCAAAGAACTGCAGGCCTCAGTTAAGGTCAGTGTTCATGCCTCCACCATAAGAAAGAGACTGGGCAAAAATGGCCTGCATGGCAGGGTTCCAAGATGAAAACCACTGCTGAGCAAAAAGAACATTAAAGCTCGTCTCAATTTTTCCAGAACACATCTTAATGATCCCCAAAGACTTTTGGAAAACATTCTGTCGGCTGATGAGACGAAAGTTGAACTCCATGGAAGGTGTGTCCCATTACATCTGGTGTTAAAGTAACATAGCATTTCAGAAAAAGAACATTATACCAACAGTAAAATATGGTGGTGGTAGTGTGATGGTCTGGGGCTGTTTCAGGACCTGGAAGACTTGCTGGGATAAATGGAACTATGAATTCTGCTGTCTACCAAAAAAATCCTGAAGGAGAATGTCCAGCCATCTGTTCATGACCTCAAGCTGAACGAACCTGGGCAGGACAATGCAGCAAGGCAATGACCCAAAACACACCAGCAAGTCCACCTCAATGCTGAAGAAAAACAAAATGAAGACTTGAGTCGCCTAGTCAAAGTCCTGACCTGAATCCTATTGAGATGCTGTGGCTGTACATTTATTTGGTTGTACTTTTATTATTTTCCATTTTCGGTATTTATGGATTCATTTTCACCATTACGATTTTCATATCATCCAAGTTCATTCTGATGTCATCAAAACCACTACAGCTGAATCAGGTAAAGTCAAGTTAGCCTGTTCCTCGGCTGATCCGGAATGTGATTGGTTGTACCTGAGCAAATGTATAATTGTTACTCTAAAAGCACTGATCAGCAAGTATTTTACAGATTAAATTTGAATAATTGATCACATTTTAATGTTAGTTTCACTCTGATGTTCAGGAATAAACTGAACGTATTAAAATTTAATTATCTGACATTTCAAATAATCTGTAATATTAAAAGGTAAGGATTTCAACAAGATGTGATGGTTTTTGCATTGTACAATAGCGACATATGTTATAAAGAAATATATAAAGGAAAAATCAAAAGCTCCCATAACCACTGCCTAATAAGTGCTGGGGGGGCCAGAATTTTTTCATCTACATCCTAGAACTAAGAGGACAGCGTCAGACTATGCCTCCACTGCACAACCTACACGCTCTGTAAAACATATAGGAAAAGGTCATCCTGCTCTGTATCTCAGCCTGAGGCATTAAATTACTATATGTTCTGGTGCTTGGGTTCGGAGATCAGCCAAACACATTCTAAAAATGTTATGGTTCAGACGTTAACGCTAAGTTTGTGCAATAGCTTCAAGCTCTGATAAACGACCCTGTTCTATTTGAATAAAACATTATTTTGAGAAAATGTGACTATGGTAACTATGTTTTTTCCAAGTACTGACAAGAAAGTACTCACTGCCAGCTCTGGAAGTTGTGTGATTGTGTTGTTTACATTTACAGCATTTAGCAGACCACAGTCCAGTACCTTAACCGCTAGGCTACCACAGTCCCATTATTCGGAAATCCCACTCATGTTTATATGAGTAAGTTTATAAGCAGTTAGAACTGCAAACGGAGCTAAATGAAGAATCCCAAGCCACACGCTGCATTCTGCATAGTATGTCAAAATACCAATCACACCATTGGTGGCGTAATAAGCTGTCTGACTATTCAATATGCAGCAATGGCATTATGATGACACCACCCTGGGAAAAACAGCTTAAACCCATGAAATGTAGTGCAAAACTGCCTCTCTGTAGCATACCATTTCCAAGTAGATGACTAGCCAGACATTTCCAATAAGAGCTGAGTGAGGGTCGTATTAGTGCTGGGCAATATGGCCTCCAATCAATATCATGATTAATTGAACACTTTACCTCGATTACGATTAATTAACTATTATTTTATTTTGGAGTCGTTTTTGCCCTCATAGTTGTCTGACAAAGTTTGTACTGTAAATATGTTCCACTACTAAATCTAGGATAGTTTTTCTAATGAAAGATTGCATGTCGTTGTGATTTTAAAATCTCTGAAGGAAACACCCAAATTAACTACAGAATATTTCAACCAATTGAAATCCTTTGTGAGCAAGTTAGATGTGGCGTCAGTTATTTCTTTCCATCTTCTTGAATCCTTTTACTAGTGTGTAGCATTTGTAAACACTCAGGGGAACATAAGAGATTTTAAGTATTAACAGAATAAAATATAATATATTAATATAATCACCATTTTTCAACATTACTTCAGTTAATGGTTCTGAATGTCAGTTTCGATTCATTTCCAAGCCCTAAGTGGCACGCTACCAAAACTTACAGTGCCTTGCAAAAGTGTTCGGCCCGCTTGAACTTTTTAACCTTTTGCCACATTTCAGGTTTTAAACATAAAGATATGAAATTGTAATTTTTTGTGAAGAATCAACAACAAGTGGGACACAATTGTGAAGTGGAACGAAATTTATTGGATATTTGAAACTTTTTTTAGAAATAAAAAACTGAAAAGTGGGGCGTGCAAAATTATTCTGCCCCCTTGCGTTAACACTTTGTAGCGCCACCTTTTGCTGCGATTACAGCTGCAAGTCGCTTGGGGTATGTCTCTATCAGTTTTGCACATCAAGAGAATGAAATTTTTGCCCAATCTTCCTTGCAAAACAGCTCGAGCTCAGTGAGGTTGGATGGAGAACAGCAGTTTTCAGCTCTTTCCACAAATTCTCGATTGGATTCAGGTCTGGACTTTGACTTGACCATTCTAACAAGTGGATACGTTTATTTGTGAACCATTCCATTGTAGATTTTGCTTTATGTTTTGGATCATTGTCTTGTTGGAAGATAAATCTCCATCCCAGTCTCAGGTCTTTTGCAGACTCCAACAGGTTTTCTTCCAGAATGGTCCTGTATTTGGCTCCATCCATCTTCCCTTCAATTTTAACCATCTCCCCTGTCCCTGCCAAAGAAAAGCAGGCCCAAACCATGATGCTGCCACCACCATGTTTGACAGTGGGGATGGTGTTCAGGGTGATGAGCTGTGTTGCTTTTACGCCAAACATAACGGTTTGCATTGTGGCCAAAAAGTTCGATTTTGGTTTCATCTGACCAGAGCACCTTCTTCCACATGTTTGGTGTGTCTCCCAGGTGGCTTGTGGCAAACTTTTTATGGATATCTTTGAGAAATGGCTTTCTTCTTGCCACTCTTCCATAAAGGCCAGATTTGTGTTGTGTACGACTGATTGTTGTCCTATGGACAGAGTCTCCCACTTCAGGTGTAGATCTCTGCAGTTCATCCAGAGTGATCATGGGCCTCTTGGCTGCATCTCTGATCAGTCTTCTCCTTGTTTGAGCTGAAAGCTTAGAGGGACGGCCGGGTCTTGGTAGATTTGCAGTGGTCTGATACTCCTTCCATTTCAATATGATCGCTTGCACAGTGCTCCTTGAGATGTTTAAAGCTTGGGAAATCTTTTTGTATCCAAATCTGGCTTTAAACTTCTCCACAACAGTATCTCGGACCTGCCTGGTGTGTTCCTTGGTCTTCATGATGCTCTCTGCGCTTTAAACAGAACTCTGAGACCATCACAGACCATGTGCATTTATACCGAGACTTGATTACACACAGTCATTCAGGTCAACATTGGATCATTCAGAGATCCTCACTGAACTTCTGGAGTGAGTTTGCTGCACTGAAAGTAAAGGGGCCGAATAATTTTGCACGCCCCACTTTTCAGTTTTTTATTTCTAAAAAAAAGTTTAAAATATCCAATAAATTTCTTTCCGCTTCAAAACTGTGTCCCACTTCTTGTTGATTCTTAACCAAAAATTACAATTTCATATCTTTATGTTTAAAGCCTGAAATGTGGCAAAAGGTTAAAAAGTTCCAGGGGGCCGAACACTTTTGCAAGGCAGCGTACCTGCTGAGAACACGAGACTACAGTGAGTCTGTTTACTGGACTAAATAACCTCAAGAGACTCACTCATATTACCTATTTTATAAGATTTATTTTATTTAATAAGCTATATGCTATTATCTTTTATTCAAGATCTTTAAATGCTTGATTTCATTATATTCTTCATAATGTATTATTTTTTATACAGTAGGCTATATTTGATTGTATTTCATTTTATTATATTTTCTTTAATTATGTTCTCTGTCTTAATTTTTTTTATTTAGCTTCTGTGTATTTAAACTATTACAATAATAGTTTTTGAGTCTTGCTCCACACACGGTTTCTTCATCACATTCCAGGAATTTTTCCTTGCCATGATCACCCTAGGCTTGCTCAGTTAGGGCGATGGACCAAGATAGTTGTAAAGCTGCTTTGAGACAACAGTCCGTTGTAAAAAGTGCTATAGAAATAAATTTGACTTGACAATAAAGTATGCAATACCGACAAACTGAAGAATGGTATCAAAGCTACTGAAATGTAAAATGTAGGCGATACTATCTAAATCTGTACATAGTAAATATTCTAAAGTTTCTTCTGTAGGGAACAAAAAGAAAAATGGTTAGAAAAAAAGTCTACAGTATTATTCTGAATAAAATATAAAAAAAAGAAACTGCATGTAAAGTAGAAAAACTGTTCTATTCCCAATACCATTATTACGTTTGTTGGCGCTGTTTTAGTCATGCCTGAGAAGCAATTAGTGACCTATGTGAGAAGATAACAGATGACACTATTATTTTTGGGGGTAAAGCATTGTTAACTGCACAGTCAAGGTACTAGCATGGTCCTTTTGACAAACCACAAAAAGAAAACAATGAAATGAAACTGAAAGCTGACTCAGTCCTGTGTATACGAGCAGATACCTATCATTAAGAGCACATAATACGTCCTTCAGAAGACTATTAATGCTCCGATCATGAGACAGTCCCCTGCCACACACATGGCCACCTGATAGCGGCCGTTTATATGGAGGGTAGCAGCAGCTGTCGGCACACCTGGAAGGGTCATCCTATCCTTTGACACTTTGCCAAGGAATGTGAGTGATGGAGAGTGAGGGACTTCATGCTCAAATAAATCCCATCACATTCAGGACAGGCACACCATAATCTCTAAGGAGTTCAGTTCATAATCATTCTCACAAAATCTTGTCATGTGTTTCATAATTATTTACAATTAAAGTTAAAATACAGTACTGTTCAAAAGTATTAAGCCACTATCAGATTATATGCCACTGTTTTAGCAGTGGTCTAATGACCATATAGAATTATTTCTCAGTCTGTTTGATAGAATACAACCAGAAAATACATGGAATGTGTGTGCAGTATTAAAATGACAATAAATGACGAAAAGAATGGACAATTTTTCAACTATGAGAGACAAAATGAGGAAAAAAAATCCTGGAAATCACATTGTAGGATTTTTAAAGAATTTAATTGTAAATCATGGTGGAATACAAGTATTTGGTCACCCACAAACAAGCAATATTTCTGGCTCTCACAGACCTGTAACAACTTCTTTAAGAAACTCTTCTGTCCTCCACTCGTTACCTGTATTAATGGCACCTGTTTGACCTCGTTATCTGTATAATAGCAACCTGTCCACAGTCTCAAACAGTCGGACTCCAAACTCAAGACCAAAGAGCTGTCGAAGGACACCAGGACAAAAACTGTAGACCTGCACCAGGCTGGGAAGAGTGAATCTACACTAAGCAAGCAAGTTGGTGTGAATAAATCAACTGTGGGAGCAATTGTAAGAAAATGGAAGCCATACAAGACCATTGATAATCTCCCTCGATCTGGGGCTCCATGCAAGATCTCATCCGGTGGGGTCAAAATGATCATGAGAACGGTGAGCAAAAATCCCAGAACTACACGGAGGGACCTGATGAATGCAGAGAGCTGGGACCAAAGTAATAAAGGCTACCATCAGTAACGCACTATGCCGAGAGGGACTCGGATCCTGCAGTGCCAGGCGTGTCTCCCTGCTTAAGTCAGTACGTGTCCAGGCCTGTCTGAAGTTTGCCAGAGAGCATATGGATGATCCAAAAGAGGATTGGGAGAATATCATGTGGTCAGATGAAACCAAAATAGAACTTTTTGGTAAAAACTCAACTGGAGGAAAAAGGATGCTGAGTTGCATCCCAAGAACACCATACCTACTGTGAAGCATGGGGGTGGAAACATCATGCTTTGGGGTTGTTTTTCTGCAAAGTGGACAGGACGACTGATCCGTGTTAAGGGAAGAATGAACGAGGCCATGTATCGTGAGATTTTAAAAACCTCCTTCCATCAGTGAGAGCATTGAAGATGGAACGTGGCTGGGTCTTCCAGCATGACAATGATCCCAAACACACCGCTCGGGCAACGAAGGAGTGGCTCCGTAAAAAGCACTTCAAGGTCCTGAAGTGACCTAGCCAGTCTCCAGACCTCAACCCCATAGAAAACATGTGGTGGAAGTTGAAAGTCCGTGTTGCCCCAAAACATCACTGCTCTAGAGAAGATCTGCATGGAGGAATGGGCCAAAATACCAGCTACAGTATACCAGCTAAACCTGGTGAAGACTTACAGGAAACGTTTGACCTCTGTCATTGCCAACAAAGGTTATGTTACAAAGTATTGACTTGAACTTTTGTTATTGACCAAATACTTATTTTCCACCATAATTTACAATTAAGTTCTTTAAAAATCCTACAATGTGATTTCCTGGATTTTTTTTCCCCCCTCATTTTGTCTCTCATAGTGGAAGTGTATCTATGATGAAAATTACAGACCTCTCTCATCTTTCTAAGTAAGAGAACTTGCACAATCAGTGGCTGACTAAATACTTTTTTTGCCCCACTGTAATATAGTAATCTTTAAAAGTATAGTAATCTTCTTTAATATAATACAATAATACTGTATAATCTTTAAAAGAACTGTTCTTCAGAAGGAACATTCTTTTTCTTTGTGGTCTCCCCTCTCTTACTTTTCAAAAGTATTCCAGTATCAATAATAAGCACCTTGTCTATTCAAACTCTTAAACTTTCCATTTATATGTGCCAAAAAATACTGAGCAGGTAATTATATGCACAAGTTACCACAGAAGTTCTGAGCACAGGAACCAATTTATTTTTTCATTTCGTGTAAGGTCTATATTTAACTGCTGTTTCAAGGGAAAAAGTATAATTCATCCATCAAATACGGGTGATGCTCCCACATAGCAGAGCATATTTCAGTCAGCCATAATGCATTGTTTCCACAGAGGGCTAAAGGGAGTAGTATTTGTTTTCTTCATGTTATCGAGGAGGTCCAGGTTGGACCGAGCCTGGGGTGCAGTTGTAGGGTCAGTTGTTTTTCACAACGGTTAATAGAACAGATGACACATAGGCCAGTATTTCTGCATAGGTCTTTAAATGGTACAGTGTATGATGGATAAACGTAGTGACCCAACGTAGCGACGTATGTACACTCACCGGTCACTTCATTAGGTACACCTGTCCATGCTCATTAACACAAATATCTAAATCTGCCAATCACGGCAGAAACTCCAAGCATTTAGGCATGTAGACATGGAATGGAGAACAAAGGTGACTTAAGTGAGTTTGAACATGGCATGGCTGTTGGTGTCGGAGTATTTCAGAAACTGATGATGTACTGGGATTTTCACGCACAGCCATCTCTAGGGTTTACAAAGAACAGTCCAAAAAAGAGAAACTATCCAGTAAGAAGCAGTTGTCTTGGTGAAAATGTCTCGTTGATGCCAAAGACCAGAACAGAATGTGCAGAGTTGATAGAAAGGCAACAGTAACTCAAACAGCAGTAAAAGTTAACAAATAGCATCTAAGGTCCCAGAGTAAACCCAAGCAGACATGGCAAGGACATGCAAACACCACACAGAAAGGCCCCAGGCCACTCCACCTGGGATTGAACCCAGGACCTTCTCGCTGTGAGGCGACAGTTCTACCCACCGAGCCACCGTACCGCCCAGCCCTATACAGCTTACTTACAAACATCCATGGACAAATTAACCCATTAACCTTTGTACTGGCAGCTCTTGAATGAATCTGAAAAGCTACACACTTCACCTAAAGAGCTTTAGGGCTTTCAACGGCCGAAAGAAATATTCTCATTGAGCCAAGTTCCTTTGGAAATGAAAATGCGCCAGTCTCTGACCTCACAGCGAGTCGGCTGCAGTCTCAGGTAGTCCAGTTTATTGTCAATTTAGCAAACACTGAAGAGGAGAACAGATGGAAGAGCTACTCGGCTGGGGTTAGCCTTTAGGCTTGCATGGATCCCTGCCAACTGCAGTGCTGCTGTTTTCTTACCCGCCACTTCTATCCCACTCTTCCCCAGCCAGCGGCATTAGGCGATGTCACACGACTCGATCCAATAGCAAAGTCAAGAGCATGAAGAACCACAGTTTAACCTGGTTAAATTGGCCATCTACCTGGGACCTCTGACTGAAACCTCCCTCCAGCCAGCTCCCTGTACTTTCAGTAGCATAGAACAACTGATTGATGGTGCATACAGATTAGAATTACCTAGACCTTATCATACAGGTGGCCCTGAGGAACACACTTGGGTCCCAACCTACACAGTGTTGGGTAATCGTATATTGAAATGCTGATATTTCATATCCCGGCTTCTCCAAGCTGCGACTGTTCAGCCCTTAACCCTCTCTGCTCCAGAGGTGCATGGAGAGCCAAAGTGTGTTGTACTGTACAGTTGTACTGACCTCACTGTGCTCGTGGTAATTTGTCAGTCGGCCACTCCTGGGAAGGTTCATCACTGTTCCATGTCTTCGCCATTTGTGGATAATGGCTCTCACTGTGGTTTGCTGGAGTCCCAAAGCTTTAGAAATGGCTTTATAACCCTTTCCAGACTGATAGATCTCAATTACTTACCTTCTCAATTGTTCCTGAATTTCTTTGGATCCCGGCATGATGTGTAGCTTTTAAGGATCTATGGTGTACTTCACTTTGTCAGGCAGGTCCTATTTAGGTGATGTCTTGATTGAGAACAGGTGAGGCAATAATCAGGGCTGGGTGTGGCTAGAGACAGTGAACTCAGGTGTGGTAAACCAAAGTTATGTTTTAACAAGAGGGCAATCACTTTTTCAAATAGGGCCTTCATACTCCCTTAATAATAACAACATCTTCATATAAAATTCTGCATTTTGTGTTTACTTGTGTTGTCTTTGACTAATATTTAAATTTGTTTGATTTTCCGAAACAAATGCCACATTAACAGTGCAGCCTCTGGTGCAGGACGTTTTATTAAACACAAAGTTTCATTGCACACATGCAGCGTCAACAGACTGATGCAACACTTGGCTGACACTGTGCTCCACAAACACCAAAATGTTTAAGTTTATGCCCTGGATATGCGCTCAGCAGAGCTAGAACTGTGCGTTGCCCGTGAGACCATTGCGGATTCGTTTGTATTTGATAACTGTGGCAGAAAGTTGACGCATCTCAGGGGAAGAGAGAGGGCCATGCTGCGGATCCATGAGCAGAGACTTGAGTGGAAGGCTGTCATTCGTTTGTGTGTAACTACCTAACTACCGGCTTGCTAATCACTTCACGTTTGAACTGGAGACTGTTCCAATTTGGTTGATGTGCTTAAAGACTTTGTTTGCGTGGATGACATTCCGCTGCTTATTTGGAACAAGCTGTTGGTCGTAACACTGCAAGTTTGGCTTCCATCAAAGAAAAGTATCTGTCGTATCCAGCCTTCAATCAGTTATGTTTTAACAGTACATCTGAAGCCACAGAACCACAGAAAGACTATGCGACTATGATAATGTCCAGGCAACGACCATGTCAGTCAAGGACCTGTTTCCCAGAACGTAATGAAATCATTAAATGGGGCATACCTGTATATAATAAGGTGTTTGGATAATGTCCAGATCGCATAATGTGCAATTTCACAGAACATATCGTGGATGCTAAACGAGGCATACCTGTACATAACGCTACATAAAGCAGATCAAAATTGTCTCCTACGTGATGCACACCTTACTCAACCATATTCAAAACATTATTTAAGGATGCTACTGGAACTAGTTCATGGCACAGTGTTGACAATTCATTTCTGAGTAATGTTTTCCACTTGTTCTTCCACTTCTACTGCACCTGTGTAACTTGTCTCTGTCCCAAGATCTTGTCCCAAATGATTTTAAGACTGTCACATTAACTCAGTTGTTTTGACTCCCAATAAAGTCTTGACCCTTCCAACATGAACGAGAAAGTCTCCATTTTTCATCTTTTTTTACTGTCTAAAACTTTGGAACGCGTTTGTGCCAAATCCAAAGAACACATTCCTAGCTTACCAGTCTAGTCTTTAGAACAAAGAATGCCTGGGTCATAGTAACTAATGGTTAACATTCATCAACATGACTCTGGGGCTCTTAACACTGTTTAAGAAAACAGAAAAGTCAGTACTCAGTCCTCTGCCTAATATACTCGAAACATAGCACAAATGTATTTATGTACAATTATGCATTTAAGTTTTTTTTGCACATTCTTTGAATGTTCAGTTTATATCAAATGTCATGCAACTTGTGTGACACTCAATTTGAAACAAGATAATTTTTCTTCACACCACTTCAGGTGGCACTTATTACGAAAATAGAGACATGAAACAGTTGGTTTCTCAAGGGGATTTCAAATACAGTTGCATGTACAGTACTGTGCAAATGTATTAGGCCACCATTATATATGAATTATATATTAACCATAATCATTTCTCAGTCTCTCTGTTAGAACACATCCAGAAGATATAGGAAATTTGTATGCAGTGTTAAACTAAAAACAAACAAAAAAAAGCAGCTTCTACAGCCTACAGTGGCAAGTATTGTGTGTCACCTCCATTGTGTAACATTTGGGGAATAACCGCATCTGGCAACTCCATCAGGAATGGGGTGACATTTTTGGGTCCAGTCATCGACATGTCATATAAGCAAATTATACCGTGCTAAAACACCAAATCTAAGACTCAGACTTCTGCACAGTACTGTTAACTCTCCATCTTTATCCAGAGGAGACAGCGGTTACCCACAGAAGCCAAGGCTCATCACACCAATGACCAACCCACAAACCCCACAGGAGCTTGTTTAAAATAATGTACATGCAGACCTGCTGTCCATTAACGAGCAGACCGTGTGGGTTTTAAAGGCATAATAGCTGCGCCACATTGGATGTCTGCCTTTTATACGCCCCTGAAAAGGTTGGACAAAAAAAAAATGATATTTGTCTCCAGAACAACATCTATAACTGACAACTGCAGAGCAATGCTCAAAATCCATGCTGCTGCTTTACCATTAGGTAACAAGGCACATCCATCCTTCAGGACAGGAAGAGCCAACCTGTCTGATCAGAGAGTCTAAGTGCAACTAGCTCGGAAAATTTATGTCCACTTTGAATCTGTATGGGTCATCCAGGCCATGAGAAACTAAATAATGATGGCATATTCCCCCCCCCTAAACTCTGTCTCTGACACACAGACCCAGACACAGGCACACTTTTCCTCCTGAAGCAGCTGAAGCACAGATTTGACAGAAAAGGGGGATGCATGTTCAGTAAAAAGATGTGACCTGGTTCAGCACATCTATCATAATTAGTGCTAAACCTTGTCATAACAAATGCTACAGATGCAGCCCATAATCAGTAGCTCTGCTCAAATCCTTTCACACCTACCATACACATCATAAATGAAACGTGTAAAACACACAATAGAAATCGGTTCATACACTCAATGATCACTTTATTAGGTACACCTCCATGTTTCTATACTCACTACCAATTTTAATCAGTTCCCCTTACCATATACACCATATAATATTTCATTGGACCGCATTTAGCGTTGATTTCGGCACACATACACCGAGGCATCATTTCCACAAGCTTCTGCAATGTAACATTTATTTCTATCCAGAGTTGCATTATTTTTAAGACCTGGTATTGCTGATGGGAGATTTGTTCTTCTCCATCACGTCCCAAAGATTTTCAATGGGGTTCAGATCTGGACTCTGTGGTGGCCAATCCATGTGTGAAAATGATGGCTCATGCTCCCTGAACCACTCTTTCACAATCTGACCCTTCTGAAACAGATGAACATCTTGTCCACGACCACAGGGTGTGTCTTTCGACAATTTCTAACCAATGAGAAGCTACTCACTGCGTCAGTTAGGGTTAAATAACTTGTTGTCAAATGAAACTGTTGGGACTGTGGTAGCCTAGCAGATAAGGTACTGGACTATGGACCAGAAGGTCCAGGGTTCAAATCCCACCTCTGCCAAGCTACCACTGTTGGGTCCTTGAGCAAGACCCTTAACCCACAATTGCTTGGATTGTAAGACAGTACCAATTGTAAGTCGCTCTGGAGAAGGGTGTCTGCTAAATGCTGTAAATGTAAACGTAAATGAAACAATCACCAATGCAGTAATTATCTGATGGGAGGCTCTTTTTTTTTTTTTACTACTTAACTATCTGCTGGATCTGAAGACCCAGGGTTCAAATCTCACCTCTGCCAAGTCGCCACTGTTGAGTCCTTGAGCAAGACCCTTAACCCACAACTGCTTGGATTGTAAGACTGTATCATTTGTAAGTCGCTCTGGATAAGGGTGTCTGCTAAATGCTGTAAATGTAAATGGAAGAAGAACGCTACATCCACAACATGAGAAATGGGGTCAGCAAAAGCAACAGGTCCCCTGCGATTAGTTGAAAAACAAAAATCCAAACGTCACACTACATGTATTAATCATGCCACCACTGCTTCAAAACTTTATGATGTCATGACATCAGAACTCTGCAGAGAGCTTTTAATTTGAAACGACGGATGTAGAGCGAGACGAAAGTGGAGCGCGATTACAGTCAAGGGAGAGGAAAGAAGAGAAGAGAAAAAGCAGATTAACTAACTGTAGTTAACTTCGATTTATAACACACGAGAGAGAGTGCTAATAATGTGAGATATTGGCATGGGCCGAATTTATATTGTTGCTGAAATTATCTGCACGGAACAAGTTTTGAGCTGGAAAAGTGTGGATTCAAACAAATGCTTGAACAGTTGCATCCCAGATACCAGTTACCGAGTAGAATTTATTTCATTTACACATTCCCAAAAATCCACACTGAAACTAGAGAAATCATAACCCAGCACATCACTGACTTATTTTTCGTCGTAGTATGGAACTTGGTATCGAGAATTATAAAATTTTAGTAGTATGGGTACCGACTATAAATTAATGTTATCCTGACATCCCTTTACTCTGTTTTGGGGGGGGGGGGCATGTGTAGGCGTGTTAGTGTGCTGGCATGAGTGGATCAGACACTAACACAATAGTGCACCAACCAAAAATGTTCAGTCACCAGCACCCTGTAGGCAACATCATCTCAGCACTGATGAAGGATTAGAGGATGACTAACACAAACTGTCCAGAGACGTGTCCATGTACACATGGTGGAAAATATGGTAGACATGTCTACAGACCACACAATGAGTGAACACAGTGTTTAAAAACTCCAGCAGCACTGCTGTGTCTGATCCACTCATAACAGCATATTGTGATCAGTTCTGAGAATGACCCAGCATCCAAATAGTTCTTCATCTGTAGTGGTAGTGACCATTAAAGTCACACTAACAGAGTATGCAGAGAAACATGGACTACAGTCTGTAACTGTAGATCTACAAAGTGCATCTATATGGTAAGTGGAACTGAAAATGGACAATGGACATCACTTTCTTTGCTTGAGCTGCTGCATAAAAACACTGTCATTTCTTTTTGCAGAATGTTGAGAGTGGAAATACAGCTGGTTAGCACCAAAGAAAGAGTGACCTTATTGACCTTACATACTGAGACGAGGGTGAATAACTATATAGTGCCATCCCATGAACCTATGTATGAAGTGGCAGTATGAAGTAACAGATGTCAGTGCATCTCAAATGAAAAGGAAAAGACAGCCGGGGAGTATTTCTGCATTTATATAAGACTGATAAATATATATGTGAGAACAGTGACAATGTTCCCATGGTAAGCGATATCATTAGTGATAGTGACGCTATTAAAAAAACATTACCTCTAGCTGCATTACGTCCCTTGAAATATGCTACAAAATAACTAAACTGCTAACCTGTTTTTTATAATAATACAGTAAAACCCGAGTCAAATCAAATTTTCCCATAGAAATGAATTGAAATGTCATTAATTTGTTCCCGTCCCCCAAAAACCACCACAATTGTTTTACGTGTTTATTAATAAGAAAAATGTAGAGAACTTTATAAACAACAAATAATGTATAGCAATAATAATACAGTATAACAAAAGAGAATGTAAAGAAATAAACTGGTTTTGTTAAGTGAAAGTCAGATGAATATGCTGGTGGAGATGGAGGTGGAGGAGATCTCTTCACTGACACTTTCTCTTGCGATAAAAACCTGTCAAAGGAGGTTTGTTTATTCCTCCCTTTCAAAATGTTCCCGAAAATGAGTGAGGCACAGCACCAATGCACAACCTGTTGCGACAAAGACGAGTGTACGGCGAGAAAAATAGTAACTGAATGCTCCAACTCTTCCTCCTAGTGGCGAATGGTGTATTTTCACTCACTCGTACCTCAGATATCCACTCATAAATTAAGGTATCACTGTACATTTATTTATTTATTTATTTATTTATTTATTTATTTATTTATTAAATCTGAGAAGCTCCTAATGAACTGTTCTTCTGCAGATTGCATCTTTGAGAGGAAGTCTGGAGCTCAGTAGTGAATGCTGCATTTGAGGAACTGCTTAAGTTTGAAAAACTGTTTCAGGCAGCAGTTAAGGTACTGGATGACTGACCAGTAGCCAGTAAAAAAATAAGTATTTGGTCGATAACAAAAGTTCAACTCAATACTTTGTAACAACCTTTGTTGGCAATGACAGAGGTCAAACAGGTGCCATTAATACAGGTAACGAGTGGAGGACAAGAGCTTCTTAAAAAAGAAGTTACAGGTCTGTGAGAGCCAGAAATCTTGCTTGTTTGTGGGTGACCAAATAATTATTTTCCACCATGATTTACAATTAATATTTTGGTTTCATCTGACCACATGATATTCTCCCAATCTTCTTCTGGATCATCCATATGCTCTCTGGCAAACTTCAGACGGGCCTGGACATGTACTGGCTTAAGCAGGGGGGCATGCCTGGCACTGCAGGATCCGAGTCCCTCTCGGCGTAGTGTGTTACTGAAGGTAGCCTTTGTTACTTTGGTCCCAGCTCTCTGCAGGTCATTCATCAGGTCCCTCCGTGTATTTCTGGGATTTTTGCTCACCGTTCTCATGATCATTTTGACCCCACGGGATGAGATCATGAGTGGGGCCCCAGATCAAGGGAGATTATCAATGGTCTTGTATGGCTTCCATTTTCTTACAATTGCTCCCACAATTGATTTATTCACACCAAGCAGCTTGCCTATTGTATATTCACTCTTCCCAGCCTGGTGCAGGTCTACAATTTTTGTCCTGGTGTCCTTCGACAGCTCTTTGATCTTGGCCATCGTTGAGTTTGGAGTCTGACTGTTTGAGGCTGTGGACAGCTGTCTTATACAGATAATGAGGTAAAACAGGTAACGAGTGGAGGACAGAAGAGCTTCTTAAAGAAGACGTTACAGGTCTGTGAGAGCCAGAAAACTTGCTTGTTTGTGGGTGACCAAATACTTATTTTCCACCATGATTTATAATTAAATTCTTTAAAAAGCCTACGATGTGATTTCCTGGATTTTTTTTCCCCTCATTTTTTCTCCCATAGTTAAAGTGTACCTGTGATGAAAATTACAGACCTCTCTCATCTTTAAGTCGGAGAACTTGCACAATCAGTGACTGACTAAATACTTTTTTGCCCCACTGTAGCAACCTGTTATTACATCTAATGATATGCAAACATGTAAAATTATTGGGACATGGCCCCGCACGCGTCCAAAAGTATTGGGACATGCCCCCGCACACGGCCAAAAGTATTGGCTCACATGCCATAATCTTTCTGTCTGCCACATTTCAAGCACTGTTATAGTTCCTTCAGGAAATGCGGACATTTTACAGTGCATTATATTGGCACTGGGTATTATTCTGTTCATTTTACACCTGGCCCAAATACAGGTATGCACCATTTAACACCCATCCGACAACGTCCATTCTCTTTAACAGCTGATGTATGAAGTACAAATAAAAATCTGTCTTAATCTTATTTACGACTGAATTACAAAAAACTAGTATGAGTGAACCCTTGAAACCCCTGCTGACAGAAGAGAGAATCGCAGTCTTGGAAAGGCAGAAAACATGGTGGTAGCATTCTTTTATAAAAGTCACAAAGCATTACTGTATTGTATAGTACTGTATTATATACTTTCATATTGCATTTTAATTCAATATTATTGTTTAAAATAAAATATATGACTCTAGTAATGTCCGGTCAATATCCCGTTAGATAAAATACCTGTATAACATTATTTTTGGCTCTTTTAGATGATGTACTTGTATACTGAAGGATTTTTCATTCACTTTGCCACAGCACATTTTAGCTTTATACCCCACTCCAATCTGCCTAGTAAATGAACTGCCACTGCTCAGGTGATCCAGAGACAACCAAGGGGCCGATAAGAGGAAATAAATTTCGGAATAAAATACAATCATGCATTCATCTATGCTGGCACAGCAAAGACATCCTGCAAGATGGAGAAATCGAAACAGAGTGGAAGAACAGGGAGTGAGAGAGTAGAGCAAGTGTGTGACAGAGAGAGAGAGAGAGATCTAGACAGAAACATTAAAAAAGAGAGATTAAAGGGCAGCAGATAAAGCCTCTGATTAACACAGGTAGCAGTCTGACTATCGACACATGACAGCTTGTTCTAAAGTCATGATGCTCAGAGTGGTTCAGTGCTGAGGAGCAGTTTTCTTCTGTACAGCCTACTAATTGGTGAGCAAAATAATACAAAGTTTTAAACCATTTTTGCCGGTTTGCATTTAAGAAACTGCTTAAATTCTGATTGAATTTCTAAGAACTAGTATATTTGATTCTCAGTTCCAACTGGCCTCCAAAATCCTGATCGTGAAGCCAATGTGATCGGTCTGCGTATTAACACCAATAAATCAATAAAAATGATGAAGATCAGTGCCGCAGGCAGGCAAGTCAACACCACTCGACTGGACATGGCTGACAAACTATTTGAAAGTCACTTAATCGCTAGCTTCTGTAGCCGTGTCATAAGCTGTGTGTTAATGTACTAAATATCTGACACATTACTCTTGGTGTCATTACTTTTGTCTACCTTGCCACCAGTCTGGCTGGCATGGCAGCGACAGAGCTGAGACACACAGGTTTATTCAGAAACTCACAGGTAAATGTCAAATTCAAGGAGGCAGGAAGCGTTAGGAAACAGGATATCCAGCAGAGTACACAGCTGCAGACAAGAACAACGCGGCACATCGAGAAGTCAGGTCAAGTAAACTAGGCAGAATTCCAAACCGGTAACTGGGAAACAGTTTATAGGACATCCGTAACACAAACAGAGAGAGTGTGAAACTTCACAACGACACCGAGAGCAGGGGAAACTCAACAAGCAAACAGCTGAGCAGGAGAATGGGCGACAGATGCGCAAATTAAAATGAGGGCAAATCAGAACGACGCAGGGAGTGAGAGTAGGGTTGAAAATCATTCGCGTTTTATCGATACCGTTTCGCTTCCAAAATGGAGAAAAATGTGCCAAATGTTTAGGTACAACGAGTATCTTTATTTCAAAAGTAATCATTTGTATACTAAGATTTTCTTCCCATTTAAACCCATTATAAGGAAAAAAGCTTAACATGGTTTAATGTACTAAAGAAATGATCTAGTAGCACCAAACTTCTCTCAGTTACTACTGATCATACTCTACTGCTGAAATGACGACCATGTGGTCCAAAAGGAATATTATACCACAGTTAGCTCCGACCCCACATTGGCAGTGATTGGCTGAGAGACGTTTTTCCCATGACTCTTGATGATAATGACACTCTGACCGACGCTCTATAAGTATTACTCCACGGCATAGACACATAACCTAGCAATGACACGCGGCCTAAAAAACAGCCAAGTTATGAAGACACAGGTAAAATACTGCCGAAATGAAAGCTATAATTAGTTTATGAAGGCTATTGGTTTTGAAAATGATTCAAATTTGGAAGATGAAGCTTTAATGACCAACCTGAGCCAAAGGTTTATCACCTTTAGGATTTGGAAGCTGGAAAAGCAAAACAAAGTCAGTCCTTTAAATCAAACGTCCCGGCCTCTTACTGGATCCACAGCTCAACTGAAGAGCAACGAGACTGAAGATCAGTTTTAGTCCCACCAACAAAAATGACCTGAATCAGCTTCATCACTCACAAAGACGTCGTTTGCTGGAGTCAAACTCCGTGTCTTTCATTAAACACCACCCACAGCTAATCGGAGCTTCATTGATCTGACAGGTTTGTTATCTGTAAGTCCAGCTCTAACCCAGAGAAGCTGCTGATGCTCTGTAACTCTGCCCTTACATTTCTGACTGATCAGATTAACATTAAGAGCTTCATCATACAGATTTATAATCACTAATCAAACGGGATCCTGACTTTGGTTATAACACCGGGATCTCACTCCGATTTGCTTCAGTCGGTAGAATAGTGGCTCTTAGTAACAGCCTGCCTTATAAACCCCACCCATTTTATTTGCTGAATGTAAATAAACTGTATTTTTAATCAATTTAAACTCACCAATCCTATTTGTGTTTATTATCTGTATAATAAACAGTTATTGGTAATTCTGTTCCTTGACTTTAATGACTGAAGGGGTTAGCCATGGGGTAACGATAGAATGGAACTATTTTACCTCACGGAAGGGTGATAAACAAATCGGTTTTGCTGTCCTCTTTATCTTAAAATCTAAAGATAATGGTGATAACGGAACTGTGGTATAATCGCAAGAATACATTCGAGGTCGTGCTTTAACGCGAGATACTGGTCGTATCACACCCCTGCCAATATCTCACTTTAAAGCACTCCCTCTTGTGTATTATTGCTTAAATAATTTTCACGCTATGTAAATATTACAATTTACTCATAACAGGTTTAATGGGAGGTAAACTGACCCAAAGGACCCAACAGTGGCAGCCTGGCAGAGGTGGGTTTTGAACCCTGGACCTACTGGTCCATAGTCCAGTAATAAGAATATGGAGAAACATGAAATGTATTGAATCTAATCACAATTAAATCATGTCAAATGTTCAACTGTATAATGATGCCGACATGTCTTAGTTCAAAATGAGCTAAAAATGTTTTGCAGCTGATTTTCATTCATACTCAGCAATCTGGTGCCAAGTGTCAAACGATAATCAGATAGCACTGATGGATTCCAATTGCCATGATGCTGCATTTCATGGTCGTATTGTCCTGGTGTAACCTTTTCTATCCGTCACTGGTTGCACCAATGTCAGCAGGAAAGATGTCCAAGTGTGAATGCAGAAAATGAGTTTTCAGTTACATGTTGTACTTCATGTTTTGCATACTTTAAGCATGTCGTCATTCAACTCTGAAAACTCTCAACAACATCCTTAAATGATTCATGCTACATTCTCTGGCCCCACTACCAGATATTTGAACTCCCTTTCATTGATGCCCTGTCTGATTTGTGGACCAACAAACGCCTAAATGGCATCTTGGCATCGGCTGTTCTTGGGAACGTTTGTCTCAAATAGTAAAATCAATCACCTTATTTGGTCAAAGCTTTCACAAAATGCTTCATCAATCTAAGTTTTACATGAAGCTGAGACAGAAATATCTTCGGTGGGTTGACAAGTGGGTCATGCACCACACTTTTCTGCCCTGGAACGGAACGGAATGCTTATGGAGCAGCCAGTCGTAGGCAGTCAGCATTGCTATCCCATTCACAAAGAAAACCAAAGAAATTCTCGAAAACCTCGGAAGTCATCGAATTTGGTTCTATGCGCATTTTGACTAGAAAAATGTGTCTCGGTTCTCACCATTTGCTCAGTACTCGGCACACTTCTCGGGTTTATTGTTTTTTTTCTTTATTTTTGCATCTAAAGTACTGTATTCTTAGTGCAAATGAGTCTCCATGAAAGGAAAGACAGGCTGCAGTTAGCTTAGCAGCTATGAGTTCCTGAGCCCCTGAGTTCAACAATAGAGTAAGTGTTTTGCTTTTACTTTTAACTTTCAATCCATTACTCACTAAATTACATTAATTATATTATAAAATAAGCTTTGTCTTAATGATTTTGGCCAACTGTAGGTTAATGTAAGTGTTTTAAACATTAACTTACTTATCATAATGAACCGCTATGACACAGTATAGACCACACATTCGTTAAACTCCACAGTTCATCATACATTTAATTTGTGACAGATTTCTTGGAACATATCTCCATCGTAAATCAGGGAGCACCTGTACAATACAACTCCATTAATGCATATAATGCCTTACACAGTGTGGATTTTCCGGGGGTCTAGAACAGATTAATTCCATTTACATTATTAATTATGGGAAAATTTAGCTCGGTACTTGTCATTTTCGATTCTCGACAAGCCTTCTGGAACGAATTAATGACGAGAACCGAGGTACCACTGTACTTTCCATATCTGAGCAGCATTCCTAGTAGAAGTACCAATACTTGGATGCCCACAGATGCTCAAGTCAGAATTATCGTATAGTACGAGTCTAACAGTAACAGATACATGGCCATTCCAGGAACAATAACAGCTCCTTTTAATTGTAGAATTCTTTCATGTGCACTGCACAGCCAGAACTGAGTAAACGATTAATAATTGAATCGCTGGCTTCTGAGTCGTAATAGAATTGAATCGTGAGGTACCTATTGATTACCTCACTCATTTCAGATTTTATCTGCATGGGCCTTTATTCTTAATCCTTAATATATCAGTTTCCGTAAACAAAGAAGTTTATATGTAACGTGATCATTCATTATTATGACATTTAAGACTTATGTTGTGTTAATAAACAAAGTCTTTTATCACATTTTGGAATAATCCACTTCAAGTGAAGAGCAAAACTGGCCAAGAGATGGAACTGAATGTGTATCAGTCACATCTGGCAAATATCAAATCTGTTCAATAAAGTCCAATCCAGAACATCTTGGGTATAACCACATATTTACACAACACATGCTCTTAAGCTTGTGGTGGTCCTCTGTTATTAGGTCTTCCAGGAATCCCAAACATATTAGGTTAGTAAGGCTTTGGTCCAGTGAAAAAGTGCAGGTGTCAAAACAAGTGAGAACCAGTCTTGCTATAATTACAGCAGTGTCCCAAATACCTGCTCTCACCCTCTCAAACTGAGCACTCATCAAGTCTGGGCCTCGCTAAGTGTGCAAGTTTTTTTTCCCACAAATAAACTGATGACCTGTCAAAGTGTAAAAAGAAGTTGCTGAACCTGTCGAAGAAACTGCCATATGAATGACCGAATGAATGCAGTAAATCGATGTGCACCAGCAGTGCGAACAGTGGGTTTTTCCTCCAATTACCACTAAAGGCAGTAAATAATTAAGGGACAACCTCAAGCATAGTTTTCGCTATATGTGTAGGAAGTAGCTCCAAAAAAAAGAAGATCCCCAATGAAATTGTTCTCCCTCGCCACAGGCAGGTTTTCTCCTCGCAGGAAACACTGTTTCGCTCCAGGTGATGCTTGACGAGGCCTAAATGTCACCAAGGGTATAGATGATTCTGATGAATTCTGTCTTCCTTAGGCTAAATGAGAATACTGGAAAGCACAAATGACCCATCACCAGTAGAAGCAGAGGGAAACTGAGACAAACGACCCATTCAAACACAACAAGAACCTCAAGAACCACTACCCTGCAAGAAACATGCAAACTGAACCAGAGCCCACTAAGTGTGAAATTACTTGTTTAAGATGGGGGAATACCCAGCAAAGCAATCAACATAAGTATATGGAGAGACATTAACTGTCAGTGTGGAAGGACAATCAAATTAAACACCAACATAAACACTTTCTTCTTTGGTCTGTGAGGTGTCTGTGAGATTAACTATTTTTATTAACTTTCTTTAATGCAGTCACACCGATTCCAGGGTGATAGTGAGTCTCCAACAGAGTATTGTACTAATACTTTATTTCATAGTAGAGAAAAAAAAACCATACTAGATGTGAAATAATGCATGTGGAATTCATTTGGGCAGCGCAATTGTCCTTGTAAGTTTTACACTCAGTTTCCCCAAGAGTCAAATTAAGTCCAGTCAGCTTTATTTCTATTGCAATTTTTCCAATGGAACATTGTCTCAAAGCAGCTTTACAATTATAGATTATCTTCTAAATTACAAGGCCAATCCCACATTGAGCAAGCCTCGAGTGACAGCGGAAAGGAAAAACTCAAGCATTTATTAGGAAGCATCTTGGGAGAACCAAGACTCAAAAACGGACCAATCGTCTATGGGCTTCTTAGATGTTATATGTAAGAATTAACCAAGTGATCTAAATAAATATTATGAAGAGTATAATAAAATAGAGAATATAAAAAATACCAGGTATAAGCCAACAGTGAAGAGAAATATTGCATAGAATCATGTAAAAACATGCATACAAGCATTATTTAGTCCAGTTCACAGAGTGACTGTAGGATCCTGTGTCCTTGGTAAAAATTCTTGGTGGCATAGCGTCCTCATTTGACTGGAGGAGACTCTGCTCCATAAGGTTCTGCTCCATATAATTTCCATTCTGCAATTCAGAACTCCCACCTGCATGCCATCTCAGGTCTTCAGCTTCAGGGCATCTATGGGAAGGCAACTGGTGGGCTGTGCTTCTCACACCAGACCTAACAGACCACTCTTTTTTCAGCAGACGTCTGAAGGATCACCTCTTCAAACAACACCTTGGATAAGGATTCCTCCATCCTCTGCTGTTTTGTTGTACTGCTTCTGACCTTTGTATATTTATGTACCTTTATTCCTGTTTCTTCATGCTTGTATTATTTATTGTGTGTGTGCTTAAGTGTCAGTGTGGGGACTTCTAATCTCTTGGTAGCATTGGTCTCCAATATTTAGAAAATATTAGTAAGTAATATTGACCTATAGAATATCTGAGTACTTGCATCAAGGCTGTGGATATAAGCATCTGCCAAAAGGCTAAATGTAAAGAAAGATTCAATTCAATTCTTTCAAACCACTTTTATTGTAGGGAATGCCACCACTGGTTAGGTTTGGTACAAGCAGCTTGTAATTGCTAGTAATTTTGGTTATTGTTAACAGTGTTCTTAACATCCCTAAATTACATATTCTGTTTCTCTCCAAGCTCTTCTTCATCTCTAATTTCTGATCTATTAGTACTGAGTAATTATGTTTGAAATCACTCAAATTGTATAAAAAGACATGTTATTTGCTGACATGTTCCTAAAGGGAATATACTTTATGATAACTGATAAGTGACAGAGTACATATAGACTACAGTATATATAATGTAGCCCACTTGACAGGCACCTAATATACCTCATCTCACCACAGACTACTGTCAGAAAAACTATCACTGTCAAACCTAAGGCGAGCGAGACAGGCACGTGTCATCAGTTCCCATATTAAACACAACACGAAGGTTCCACTGTTCTCAATTGTCTCTCAATTTATGACATTTAAAAATATTGAACAAATGTGCAATGACTCACGCAAACCGAAACATACAGCCATCTTCAGAATGAATGGAGCTCATGGTACATGTATCAGTCTTCTCATTACTGCCAGATGAAAATTGGCCATAAATCTGTGACACTTCTCAATCAGGAATTTTTCCAGGTCCACCATGGTCAAAAGGTACTCTCTAGTAGGAGCACAGATTTTCGGATGAGGGGATTAAGATGATAATGCTTCTATTTTTCGGACAGCGAAGCATTTCTGTAGATTCTAAAGGATTTTTGGTTCACTATTCAATAAACAGCCAATCAATAACCAGTTGTAATGTTTTTAGGGACTGTGGTAGCCTAGTGGTTAAGGTACTGGACCAGAAGGTCCAGGGTTCAAATCCCACCTCTGCCAAGCTACCACTGTTGGGTCCTTGAGACCCTTAACCCACAATTGCTTGGACTGTAAGACTGTATCAATTGTAAGTCGCTCTGGATAAGGGTGTCTGCTAAATAATGTAAATGTAGCAGAGACACTAACTGTTTATTTTATGGTTTAAAAAAATCAAAATAAAAATTACAGCCCAGGGTACCATGTACTCCCAGATCATCCACTATAGCCCCATACATTGGGGATTATGTTCTTTTCTGTATAACCAACCATACATTTATACCAAACCAATAAAAAGCTTTACTTTGGTCACATGTTGATGAATGACTATGGGAATTTGGTCTCTGTGTCACCTAATGGTTATAAACTACAAAACCATGGATGCCTAAATCCAGACCACATTAGAAGACCCAAACTCCCCCTTTCCTCCTCCTGCTGACTGAGGATGCCAGACCACCAAAACTTGCCTAATGAAGACATAAGAGCCTACTCTGTTTACTGGACTAAATAATGCAGAGACACTCGCTCGTATTCTCCATTTTATAAAATAAGAATTTTTTAATGCGTTATAAGATTGCTTAATATTCTATAGTTTCATATCTATTTTATATACTTCATAACACTATTTGACTATATGTTATTTTACTCATTATATTTTATTTAATCATGTTCTCTTTATAATATTTATATTACTCTTCCATGTATTTAAACTGTTACTATAATTTGATCATTTATCAGCAGTTCGGTTCAATTTTTTGAGTCTTTCTTCCTCATCACATCACATGTAGGGACTTTTCCTTGCCAGTTGCCCCAGGCTTTCTCAACTGGAGCTGTGGGCCTAGGTGGTTGTAAAGCTGCTTTGAGATGATGCTCTGTTGTAAAGAGAGCTATATAAATAAATTGAGTAAACTCTAAAATAACAACATAAATGGCGAAATGCTTTAATGGCATTTATATCCATTTATTGAGCAGTGTCTCAGATATCTTACTCCATGTTCTCCAATCTCATCAAGCATTTTAGGAGAAGCCCCAGTGATGTTGTTGTGACACATGGACATTGCACAAAGTATGAAATTTTGACACATGGCTAGAATAAAACCATTTTGGTCTTATAATTATACATTTCACTTAGAAGATATGTTCCTCTAATCTTCGTGTGAGAGTAAGTCAATTAACCACAGAGTGCATGCAAAGAAGATAGTTACATTTTCTGTTTTCTCTCCGAGCTGTGTTCCGGTACCAGTTCCAGCCCCACACATGATGTTCATCCGCTGCAGCTTCACTCAAGCTGCTTCCGTCATCAGCTCCAGCCCCATCATACCCAGGCCACTTAATGCCGATGTGCATATTTCACAATTTATTTGAACTATAACTCCATGACTTTAGTTTCATTCTTAGACTTATCATCTACGCCGCCCAAGGAGGTTGGGTCCCTTCTTGAGTCTTGATCCTCCCAAGGTTTCTTCTTCATAACACTTAGGGAGTTTTTCCTTGCCACTGTTGCCCTAGGCTTGCTCAATTTGGGATTGAGTTTGTAGATTTGTAGATATTAGGAGATAATCTAAACTTGTAAAGTTGCTTTGAGACAATGCTCCATTGTAAAAAGCGCTATATAAATAGATCTGACTTGACTTGGCTTGATAGTTCACCAGCATATGAATGTGCGAACGCAAAGTTTGTCCCTTTGTATGAACACTGGGTATACAATTTTACAATAAAATACTGGAATATAAAGGAAGCTGAAATGCTGCACGTTGACATTTTACTCTAAATCGCAACTGCTGCTTCATCTAAAGCAAACAGAAAAGCTATTCCTAGCTGCTGGAGATTGTGGTAAATTAAACAGCTTAACAGCAAAACTGGGATTAGACACAAATTGTGATTGAGCTCTTAAGTTTGCAAGTGTGCGTATTACTATTATTATGAGATTAGTGATATGATTAACACTGTTTCACAAATCTTAGTAAAAAAAAATCACACCATATAAATCAAGTGTGTATCTCTGGGTTTATGATGGACTGCCTTCAGCTCTGTGCTCCAGCTCACAGTGATTATAGCGATGAAGTAACTGATTAACACTGAAACCTGACTGGAGTGGCCTCATATTTAAATTATAACACAAGCTAAAACAAGTTACCATTAAAAAAATTGTGGTGATGTGGTCGAAATGGTTCAGAAGGATAAACAGATTGTTTTCTTGTAGTTTTGCTCGGAAAGTCACAGTGAAAACAGGTGATCATGAGGCATGTGCGAGTCAACAGGGGCAATTATTACGAATTAGCTACTTTCGAAAAATATACGTATAATTAGAAGGTAATACTGCACTATTTTAAAGCACTCCGTTACATAGGAAGGAGACAAAATATTTAAATTACCCGTCTAAATAAATGTCACGAATAACATCGTTTTTTTGCACAGGGAAAAGTCCTCTCGTTTCTGTTATTCAAACACAGCACTTGCACAAACTCGTGCAAACTTTGAGCGCTGGAACGATTCGTACAATTGGCATCACCTGTCAGCCCAAAGATCCACATGACGCGTTGGTCCACGCGCGCGCTACCAAACAAACACTTACCTGTTGGTCCTTCGAAATTTTCCCCACAAATTCCGACGGCAAGAAGTAGTATTAAAGTCAGCGCGTGCATCGTTATTCCGCTTTGAAAATCCTCTCGGTGTCTCGGAAAAGTCGCGCGCTTTTGCGCCCGGTAGCCGCTCATGTCCTGATACTGGCACCGAGTTTGAGCCCGAGAGGTGCAGCGAACGCGCTTGCCCGAGTCGGTGCTGATGACGTCAGGACCAACGGTTCAAAACGAGTTTTATTGTCTCCTCTCTCTCCCAGCTGCGCTAGCCCCCCCTCCTTCCCCCAGCAAACACACACACACACACACACACACACACACACACACACACACACGAAAGCGAGCGAACCCGGGCAGGCTAGCGACGAGTCAACGGCGCCCTCCCGTGGAAACCGCTTCCCGCGTCTAGGCAGGTTTTCTCCCACCTCCAAAAACGAGCCAGTAGGTGAACTAGCACTTTTCAATTTGCGCGTAGGTGTAAATGAGTGTCTTCGTGGGTTTCACTTAGTTCATGTTTGTCTTGTGTCCAAAGTTCCTGACATTACCTCAGACTTCTGTTCGAAAAATCATTATCAAACCTAAGGTGAGAGAGACAGGCAAGTGTCTGATCAGTACACAACACATTCGTCAGTTAAACCGTCCTCAGATGTCTCTCAATTTATGTCATTTAAAAATATACACATACTGTTATACACTGGCAATGTACACCTTGCTAGTACCAGCTTGGACCCCCCTTGTCCTCCTGAAATGCCATGGCATGGTTTCAACAAGGTGCCAGAAACATTCCTCAGAGATTTTGGTCCATATTAACATGTTAGCATCACGCAGTTGCTGCAGATTTGTCGGTTGCACATCCATGATGCCAATGTCCCTTTCCACCACATCCAAAAGGTGCTCAGTTGTGGCCATTTGAATACAGTGAACTCATTGTCATGTTCAAGAACCCAGTTTAAGATGATTTGAGCTCTGTCAAGTCAGATTTATTGATATAGAGCTTTTTACAATGGAGCATTGTCTCAAAGAAGCTTTACAATTTTAGATTATCTTCTAATATCTAGGGACATTCCCAGATTGAGCAAGCCTAGGGCGACAATGGCATCACTTTTGACATGGAGCGTTAACCTTCTACGAGTAGCCATCAGAACATGGTACACTCTGGTCACAAAGGGATGGAGATGGTTAGTAAAATAAAGCATTTAGCAGACGCCCTTATCCAGGGCGACTTACAATTGGTATAGTCTTACAATCCAAGCAATTGTAGGTTAAGGGTCTTGCTCAAGGACCCAACAGTGGCAGCTTGGCAGAGGTGGGATTTGAACCCTGGACCTTTTGGTCCATAGTCCAGTACCTTAACCGCTAGGCTACCACAGTCCTAATAATCAGTCCTAGTAATCAGTCAGTAATAATACTCAGGTAGGCTGTGGTGTTCAATCGACAATCACTTGGTATTAAGGGAACTCTTGATTCAAGGCAGGATGGATCCATGCTTTGTTGTTGTTCATGCCAAATTCTGACCGATCAAGGATTTTGTCTCTTCTGCAGAGAAGAGCTACACCAAGACAGTCATATTTCATAAGTACATAAAAGAATAAATAGTAGTACTATATCATTCTGTCATACTCCACTTGCTCAATTTACAATTTGATATTTTTAATCTGTAGAAACTTGTACTCTGTGTCAAGCTCAAGAGGTCTTTTATATAGTGCTATTACAGTGTCTGTTCCTGTCTTTAAAAACTCACTAGTAGGAGGTGTTGCAATTTGTTCGCGAATACATATTGATAAAATACTGATTTATCTCTGAGCTCACCAAAAGCATGCCTGCATGTTTAAGTCCCAGGTTGAGAAAAAAATGTTCTGACTGTATATTCTGTGTATTGAGCAGGGAAAATGTATTAGCCATATTTTTAAAACAGCAGGAACACTGAATTTGTTGTTTGACAGCTTTACCCCCAAAGGGCTCTCAGAGCACACAGAGATAGCCTCTTCATCATGGTTGCCATCATCAGCAGCAGCAGGAGCAGCAGCAGTAGGATCATCCTGGAATGCTTTTTATTATGAACGTGTTAGCAGTGAGTATGGCCGATATAACACTAAGTAGAAGTGGTGTCCACAAAAAAATGGCCATACAGTGTACCTCTCTTATTGGTATACGTAAATGTACTAAGTTGGACCTTTTTTTTACTCCTGCCTCATTTACACTTATGTAAGAACTTATGTTTCTACACTCCATTGTCCATTTTGTGAGTTCCACGTGTCATATAGATGCACATTGTAGTTCTACAATTACAGACTGTAGTCCATCTGTTTCTCTACATACTTTGTTAGTCCCATTTACTCTGTTCTCTAATGGTCAGGGCCCGAACAGGACCACCATAGATCAGGTACTACTCTCAGCAGTGCAGTGACACTGACATGGTGCTGGTATGAGTGGATCAGACACAGCAGTGCTGCTGGAGTTTTTTAACAGTGGTCACTCATTGTGCCCTCTATTAGACACATCTACCATATAGCTCCACCTTGTTGATGTAAAGTCAGAGACAGCAGCTCATCTGTTGTTGCACAGGTTGTGTTAGTCATCCTCTAATCCTTCATCGGTGCTCACAGGATGGTGGTGGCTGGATATTTCTGGTAGCAGTACTATATTCAGTCCAGCAGTGATACTGCTGTGTCTGATTATACCAGCACAACACACACTAACACGCCACCACCACATCAGTGTTAGTACAGTGCTGAGAATGATCCACCACCCAACTAGTACCTGATCTGTGGAAGTCCTGACCATTAGAGAACAGAGTAAAGGGGACTAACAAAGTATGTAGAGAAACAGATGAACTACAGTCTGCAATCGTAGAACTGATCAAATGGACAAAGAGTGTAGAAACAAGGGGGTATATCTAATAAAGTGATCGGTGAGTGTATATGTGTATCTGTCTCTTCACGATTGGCACCGGTCTACATTGGTTATAGGGTAAGACACAGCATCATTTGAAACTGACTAAAACGAGCTGGCATGAGACTGAAAAGACTCGAGTAGACTTTTTCTACAGAAAGACCTAGACAAGGTGGTTTCACAAGGCTTGCATCCAGTACAAGAGAAAGAAAGAGCCACCATGGAAGCTCCAGCTCCAAATAATGTATCAGAGATAAAAGAGATACACCATTCTATGCCTGTTACAGCACCTTTTAAGAAAGGATGTGTACAAAAAGATGCATTCCAAAAATCTGGGGAGCCTCATGCTGTCAGCTCATGCATTATTCATCAGACTAAGAGTGATGCTTTTCCCTATCGGGTGGGAGCCGTTTTCTCCCACAAAAATGAATGCCAAATATATTAACACACGCAGAAAATGGATCCTCACAACTAAACATCAAGGGTTAGACAACTATGTTTGGAATGAAGTGGTCCCACAAATATTCTACAGGCAAACATTTACCCTTTACTCTTAACACAGGCCTCTGATATAGATGGATACATGGCTAGGAATATTTTTGTATGCAGGGAAATTCGGTTGTGACAGCAGCAATGACATAACATACACACAATGAATACAGTACTCAAGACCACAGTGCAAAAACAACAGACTAAGTGCTGACAATGTTAAACAACCCTTCGCAGTGAACCTTCATGTCTGTGTGTGTGATACAGAGCTCCACAGCTTATGCTGTTGTATTTTCTGTAGTTCACACTGTGAGGTCGGGGTAACAGTAGCATGCTGGTAGGAACCATTATGGAACTGAATAGCAGCTGGCAGAAAAGGGCTCCAATAACACTTCCTACCTTGGTGGAATGACCTCTATAGCAACGGGATGAGCAGAATTTTCCAAGATGTTCTTCAGTTTTTCTACCATCCTCTTCTCTGGCAGTACCTGTAATTCAGTGTTTCTTAGTCCTGGTCCTGGTGCCCCACTGCTCTGCAGGTTTTAGTTTCCTTCCTGCTCCCAACACACCTGATCCAACTAAGCTCATTTACAAGCCCATTACTGAGTTAAATGGGCGTGTTTGATCAGGTAAAGCACTAAAATGTTTGGTGGGGGAAGTCCATGACCAGGATTGAGAAACACTGCTCTAGTGTATCCACTGTCATGCCTGTAATTTTGCAGGAGAGGAAATGTTGCATCCATTCCGGAAAATGGGTCAATCTCAGTCTTTTAGATTTTTACAAGGTTTCTCTTTACTGTTACTCAGTCCTGTTACTCTTTGTATACTCTTAGTTTTCAGTACAGAGTTAACAATTGCATAAAACGTAACCACATGGCATCCATACTAATACCTCTGAGCACATTCTAAGGATTTACCAACAATTTGTATTTCTACAATAACAAATAACATCTAAAATAATTTCTGTAACAGGATAGCAAGTTTATATTGACCTTCTCAGTCATAATTACAATAATAAGAGAGAACTTACTTTTGGTCTTCTCATGGTCTCAATAGAAGATCCAAATGATACAACTTCCTATTGAAAATGTGACTTGTGGCATGTTCCATAAGTCAAGAAACAAAATATTATATATAATAACCTATAGAATGCTAGTGCATTTCAGTATGATTTAGCCCAGTAAACAGTCACTGAAAGTTTTCTTTGCATGTGAACCAGAGGATGTGGTATTTTCCATGGATCATGGCAGAATTTGAATGATTACACTGCTCTTGTTGCAGATGTTTTAAAAATTTGCATGTCCACGAATTCAGCACCCCTGTGTTGCAGAAAATCTGTCATTTTCCTAGACATACGCTTCAATCATAACTACAATAGTCCAGATTTCCACAGCTCCATTTTTTTCTCAGTAAAAGTTCCATCTATCCCATCCTCCTTCACACCAGTAGGGAGACTCATTACAGCAGGTGGTCTCTTTACATTTTCTCTATAAAAAGTGAAGTTTTATTATGAATTGGCCTGTAATCTCTGGTAAAAGCTTGGAATGGTGCTAGGCCATCTTAAACGATTGTTCTCTTGTAGCCTATTGTATATTCAACATTAAACACCAAAACCCACAGATGTAAGCTGTTAAGCTTTGTGACAGAAACAAACGCATGAATAACTATAGACATGTAATTATTGGTGCATTATTCAATCAAAACCGGACCTGCAATGTATGATGGGAGCCGCTGCCAAAGACAAATATTGTTCAACTTTCCAGTTGGCTATCACGGTGTTTATTCATTATTCAACTGACAATATAACAAACTGCTTCAAAAATTGGTGTTAAACTGTACTGTCAAGGTCTATTCACAAAGTATTTTACGGACGTGCTTGTATAATTAAAGCCGTTCTTCGGATGCGCTAAAATCTGGCTGACCAATCAGAGCTCCGTTGTCAGGCAGAACATGTTATTCCGGTCGTATCAGAGCACAGGAGCGTCTATTACAAGCAACACGCTGACTATAAAAATGTGGAGGTTAAAGATAATACTTTATATGGCGGAGCCTGATTGAAACCTTGGGGAATGAAGGTGAGTATCTCAGTGACTGTATGTAATATTTTTCTTGTTTATATAAGTGCAGTCTAGTCTGGCCATGCCCACAAACAACACAAACAATAGCTTCCCTCACGCTCGTGACTTTTTATTTTTAAGTTGACGACATCACAAAATCTCCGTGACGAATCGAGAGAAGGGAAATTAAAGAAATAAACGGCGGACAGGGAATTTTCGGAGTGTTTAGACAAAAAGGTGTGAAGGTCATTCGAAAAAACGTACTCGGTGTGAATTGGTCTTAAATCTTATATTCTATAGAGTGACTGCATAAATGTGACCTGGCCTCTGTCAAACTTGTATGACTCAAACTGCAGCATGTAAGCAGGACAGAGAAAAGATCCCCGAATGTAATCGACTAACACCAGGATATCAGCAAGGTCAGAAAGCAGGCTGGCAAGATTATAGATGACCGCTGTCAGTGTGGATACCAGCACTTAATCCCTTCTCTACAGCAGAAGATTCATAGCCACCAAGCTAGTGCAGACATCTTTTCCCCAAAAGCAGTTGCACAAATACCATAAACTAGAGTGGACACTTAGGCAATTTAGCCCAACAGCAAAGCCCACCACCATTATTTATAGCACTTTACACTATCCAACACCACTTTTCCAAAATGTATCAATATCAAGATACATATCATATAATTCCAATATTTCAATTGATAAGATTGCCTATATTGTAGGATGACCATATTTTCGTGGACGGACACCTGCACTTGGCAGATGGTTGGCATGTAATGTCAAGTAATTGGTGGCACAATGGCAATGTGTATTGGGCAGGGGTGCAAATAGTAAAGAAATGCATCCATGACCAGACGTTTAGGAAGTAAACAGGTTTTTACTTAAGTAAAAGTACGACTAATCTGTTAGAAAATCAAAAAGTCGAAGTTGAATTTTGCCTCACAGTTCCAAGATCCCTGGTTCGATCCCGACCCTGGGCTCCACCTATGTGGAGTTTGCATGTTTTTCCTGTGGGTTTTCTCCGGATACTCCGGTTTCCTCCCACATTCCAAAGACATGTGTGTTAATTGGTGTTTCCACATTGCCCTTAGTGTATGTGTGTGAGTGTATGTGCCCTACGATGGACTGGTGCTCTGTCTAGGGTTGTTCCTGCCTTGTGCCCTGTGCCGCTGGATAGGCACCGGCTTTCCCACGGCCCTGACTAGGAACAAGCGGATAAGAAAAAGAATGAATGAAATTGAATTATGGCTTATGTATTTTACTCAAGTAGAAGTATAAAAGTTCATGCTACTAAATGTACTAAAAGTAAGAACTTAAAAAGGCTGTCCAACTCAACTTTTGAAACACGACACTGAGGGTACGTAATGGTTTTGTGTTTTGCTCAGCTTATGTGGGCTTCTAGGTCACTAGAACCTTCATTTGACACCGACACATGCGTACCAGCTTTGCAGGGCATGCATTCTGATTCCCAATGATCCCAACTGAGACGAAAACACAAGAATTTTTCTGTAATTCGTCTGCGAATTTGCATTTGGGCATTTGTAAGCTATTCAGGTGCCATGTGCTACTGTCGACTTGCAAGCTGCTGCTCTGTCTTTTGGCAGAAAGGACCCAGACCATTCCACCTGGGATTGAACCCAGGACCTTCTCGCTGTAAGGCAACAATGCTACCCACTGAACCACCGTGCCTCCCAGTCCCAGAAGTTTACAGAACTCCATGCACTCCAACTCCCTTGTCCAAGCTCTAACCTTGTCCAGCATTCCCATTTTTCACTGTCCAGTACTACCTTCCAGACTTTTCATTGCCCAACATTGTATTTGGCTCCCTGACTGGACTAGACCGAGCAAGGACACAGTCACTGCGTTTCTGAATTCTGTTGCTTAAGCACCTTAGACTTTTCGTTCCTGAAAGTAATTGATATGTAGCCTCTTGTTTCAAAAGTCTGGTTCTTAATGTTTCATATTTAAAATGGTGTTTCAAAGTTTTGTTTTGAAGTGTTGAAGCTTGTTTTACGTTTTGACTCACTTTGTGGGATTCTTCCTGCCGTTAGCTAGCCTGCCCCTTAGGCAGTAAGCCTCAGCACCGAGTTTTAACTGGTATCTTGGTTTGCATTGTGTGAGAGTGTATTTCTATTTTCTGTGTATTTTAAGGTGACTCTTAAAATAAGCACTGTGAATTGAGGAACAGAACAGTGACTCATGCTCAGTGGCACAAAACAAGCCATTGTTACTGGTGAAATGTAGCACAGGTCTAGGGTGAGAGTCCCTAACATCCACGTGTCAAAAGAGAAACTGATATTCATTAGACAAGGTGATATTTTTCCAGTCTCCCCCTGTCCAGTTTCAGTGAGACTGTGCCCATTGTAACCTCAGAGCCCTATTCTTGGGTGATAGGAATGGAACTGAGTATGGTCTTTTGCTGCTGTAGATTTTCATTCAAAGAACTGTCACTCAGTAGGGGGTCTCTTGTTGTTCGTTTTTTTTGTAAATTCTAGGAACTGTTTCACATTACAGGTAAGCACCGACTAATGACTAATTACGAAACAAGACAATGATCATGATGAAATTAAACACTGTATACGAAAAATGCTAAACTGAAGCATTTCACTAGTGGCCTCAGACTTTTGGCTTTAACACCGATATGCGACTTACATGGAGCTTTAAATGATGTTGTTCTAAGGTGACTGCAATACTGACATATCTGATATCGACAGCATCTCGAAAATCTCATGTCACATATTAAATCTAGCTTCCTTTGTCTTTTTCTAATCTAGCCCACCAATCCTTCTGACACACACAACAAACACACTCAAGCACATGGGGAGAATCAAATTAAGATTTTATCTGGTAAGTAAGGCTTTATGAGACAATTTCGAAAAATGATCTGACCCACAATATATTGGAGCCAGAACCCCTCTTCAGGGGGCCACTGTTAAATTCAGCCTGCTCTCACAAATACTTTCTCGGCATCAAATGAGCTGCTAATGCTAGAGACGTACGTACTTTTGCCATTCACGGATGTGTAGTATTGGATCATTTTCCTCAATATATAAATGAAAAACCATAATATTTTTGTCTCATTTTTTCAGTTCTCTTTTCCTACATTTAAGACTTTGTGTGGAAATTTGATGATGCTTTAGATATTTATTCATAAAATTCTAATGGGTTCACAAACTTTCAAGCAGCACTTGTGTGTCATTTTCTATATGGAACTTGATATGGGAATATCGTTGGTCTACGTCTTTTCTTAATTGCTTTCAGTATGCTACAGAGAGAATTAACATCACAGTAAGTGTCTGGGTCCAAGGTGCAATTAAAAGTTTGTACTTCCCTCGGTGATCGTTGGAGAAATAAGTTTGTTTGTGTAAGCACGTTTCCTGCTTAGGGCAGGGCATTCTATCAGTATATGCTTGATTATCAGTGTTGTATTGCATCCCTGGCAACTGGTGCTTCCTCTCTTGGGAGTGTTTGTGGATTAGATGCGAATGTAAGTAGTCTGATATGAACAGGTTGTCATCATTTAGCCAGATTCTTTGATATGTGCTTTGATTTCATGAAGTTTATTATTTATTTGACTTTTCCAAGGGGTGGCACAGTGGGTCACACCATCGCCTCAAAGCAAGAAGCTCCCGGGTTCAGTCCCAGGTGATGTGACCTGGGTCCTCCATGTGTCAATGTGGGTTTGCTGCAGGTACTCTTGCCATTAACTAGATTTTTATGGCTTGAAATGTGTCTGATCATGGAATTGGGATGTTGGTGATATTTTGGTTTCCTGCTGATCATGTCCTGGAACCCCACTATGGCCTGGAACCCAACAGCAGGTTATCTTATAATTCTGCTCTTTTAATCCTTTGTCTTTACTTAACAGTTTGTTCATTATAGGGTTGTCCGTGCCCGTGGTAGTGCTTGCAAGCAAGACAAATCAGGAAACCTTTATGTTCTTCTCTAGCACCATTTTTACATTTACAGCATTTAGCAGACGCCCTTATCCAGAGCGACTTACAATTGGTACAATCTTACAATCCAAGCAATTGTGGATTAAGGGTCTTGGTCAAGGACCCAACAGTGGCAGCTTCGCGGAGGTGGGATTTGAACCCTGGACCTTCTGGTCCATAGTCCAGTACCTTAACCGCTAGGCTACCACAGTCCCATCAGTAGGGGATATGCTTCTGCTGAGAAGATTGAACTATATACTAATATTTGGATACTGGAATGGTACCCAGCCACAACATACTGTACGTTTCAGTTTTTCGAGTCGTCTGTATAGATTGCCCTGTGATTTGGAAATTTCTTCCTTATGTGGTAGCCTAGCGGTTAAGGGTACTGGACTATAGACCAGAAGGTCCAGGGTTCAAATCCCACCTCTGCCAAGCTGCCACTGTTGGGTCCTTGAGCAAGGACCCAATTGCTTGGATTGTAAGACTGTACCAATTGTAAGCTGCTCTGGATAAGGGCGTCTGCTAAATGCTGTGAATGTAAATCTAAATTTCTAGAAATTGTTTATGGTCGTCCCTTGGCAGTGTGATTCTCTTCCCACTTCTTGCAAGTGACAGTATAACTGATGGATTCCTGTAATCTCACTGTGGAACTAAAAGAAATGTTTTGCTAGGATTCCCATTTGTATGTTCCCAAAGGTTGGATCAGGTTAGGCTTAAGCTCATAAAGATGCTAGAAGTTGTTCTCATACATGGCCTGGTATACCGAATTCTGTTCTTTACTGCATATTTCAATGCTGCTTGTAGCCCTCTCAACTGACGTGGTGGCTCATTTGCTTCTACATAGAAACATCCACTGATGGTGGCCCTTGGTGATATATTGCTTTTAGGGGTTGCTCTACGACTTCTTCTTTGCCCTGTGTTTGAGGCAGCCATAGTCCAGTCTCTGATTGGATTAGTGCTTTGCAGAGTTGTTTCAGCAAGGGGTATCCAGCTCCCCACTTTGTGTTGGCCAGAATTTTTATTATAATAAGTGCATTGTTGCTTTTGCCATTCAGCTGCTTAATATGGCACTGACAGTACTTAGGCATTTTACATATTACATCCACATCATCATCTTGACTATGTAATTCATTATTATGTATCTGAGATGAAGTAGATGGAAAAAACAGCAGGCAGCAGTGCGTGCTGGTGTGCATGAATGTTACATCGTTTTTTGCTCATCTGTGTGAATTTATATTCTGCATTAATTAACTATGTCATTCAAACTAAGCTGAGCAGAAGTAATTACTCTTGAAACTAAGGCAAAGAAATGACTGGTTACTTCACTGTAAATGTACAATTAATGAACTAAAATAACCATCAGAATAATTTGGAAAGTTCCTCAATGCAAGCACACAATGCAATGTAAGCCTAAAGTGACTTACCGGATTTGATTTCCTGGAACTAGGTGAGATGAAAACGTGCTTAATAAACAATAACCTGAATGTATTTGAATGATACGCTTCACGTCATTCAAAGAAGAATGAAGCACTTTGTGAATGCTTCATGGACTGTAAGTGTAAGGTCGGTAAGATCTCCAAGCAGTTAGATGGAGCCCATTGCACAGTCCTGATATCCTTTTTCAGAAAAAAAATATTCAACAAAAATCCTTTAATGTGTTGAAACAATGGCAATTTCATTTTATAAGCACTAAGCAATGTAAAAGATTGAAAAGAGTGTGTGTTTTTATAGCTTCTTATGCCAATAATCATGAGCTAGGGAGGCACGGTGGCACAAGCGGTACTGTCACTTCACCTCTCCAGGGGTCCCCGGTTCAATTTCCGGTCTGGACTGTTCAAATACATGACAAACAAGCACATGGGGAGAATCAAATTAAGATTTTATCTAGTAAGTAAGGCTTTATGGGAGAATTTCAAAAAATGATCTGACCCACAATATATTGGAGCCAGAACCCCTCTTCAGGGGGCCACCGTTAAATTCACCCTAAATACTTTAATTTGATCATCAAATGAGCTGCTAATGATAGAGATTTATGTACTTTTGCCATTCACGGATATGTAGTATTGGATCATTTTCCTCAATATATAAATGAAAAACCATAATATTTTTGTCAGTTGGGTTCTCTTTTCCTACATTTAAAACTTGTGTGCAAATTTGATGATGCTTTAGATCATATTTATTCAGAAATACAGAAAATTCTAATGGGTTCACAAACTTTTGTGTCATTTTATATATGGAACTTGACATGGGAATATCGTTGGCCTACATCTTTTCTTATTTGCTTTCAGTATGCTACAGAGAGAATTAACATCACAGTAAGTGTCTGAGTCCTAGGTGTGATTAAAAGTTTGTACTTCCCTCGGTGATTGTTGGAGAAATAAGTTTGTTCTTGTAAGCATGTTTCCTGCTGAAAAGTAACATTGACATAAAACATCATCAGATTTTCAAACAAGTCCTAAAAGTAAATAAAGAGAACCCAGTTAAAAAATGGAACAAAAATGTTATACTTGGTCATTTATTTATTGAGAAAAATGATTCAGTATTACATATTAGTGAGAGGTAACAGTATATGAACCTCTAGCAGTTAATTTGAAGGTGAAACATGGTGGTGGTAGTATCATGGTTTGGGCCTGTTTTGCTGCATCTGGGCCAGGACGGCTTGCCATCATTGATGGAACAATGAATTCAGAATTATATCAGAGAATTCTAAAGGAAAATGTCAGGACATCTGTCCATGAACTGAATCTCAAGAGAAGGTGGGTCAATGCAGCAAGAACACGACCCTAAGCACACAAGTCCGTTCTAACCAAAGAATGGTTAAAGAAGAATAAAAGTAATGTTTTTGGGAATGGCCAAGTCCAAAGTCCTGACCTTAATCCAATTGAAATGTTGTGGAAGGACCTGAAGCGAGCAGCTATGTGAGGAAACCCACCACAACATCCCCAGAGCTGAAGCTGTTCTGTACGGAGGAATGGGCTAAAATTCCTCCAGCCGGTTTGCAGGACTGATCAACAGTTACAGGAAACGTTTAGTTTGTAGTTATTGCTGCACAGGGGGTCACACCAGATACTGAAAAACAAAAGGTTCACATACTTTTGCACTCAGCCACTAACTAATGTAATATTGGATCAAGTTTTCCTCAATAAATAAATGACCAAGTATAATATTTTTGTCTCATCTGTTTAACTGGTTTCTCTTCATCTACTTTTAGGACTTGTGTGAAAATCTGATGATGTTTTAGGACATATTTATGCAGAAATATAGAAAATTCTAAAGGGTTCACAAACTTTCAAACACCACTGTAACTAAAGTAGTCAGCAAGAGGCTCACAGTCTCTACTGCTTTATTTCTTATTTATACTATTGTCTTATATTCTATAGTTTTATATTTTCTATTTTATTATATTCTTAATTCTTAATTTATTATAATCTATATTTATATTATTTAAATATGCTCTCTGTTTAGTTTTTCTATTTAGCTTCTGTGCATTTAAACTTTTTTTCGTTTTTATAAATTTACTGTATTATTTAGGTAATTTAGTTTAATATCATCTAGGCTGCCCAAAGAGGTTGGGTTTCTGAGTTTTGGTCCTTCCAAGGTTTCTTCATCACATTTAGGGAGTTTTTCCTTTCCACTGTTGCCCTAGGCTTGCTCAGTCAATGCTGTGGGCCTAGATAGTTGCACAGCTGCTCTGAGACAATGCTGTCTTGTAAAAAGTGCTATATAAATACCTTTGACTTGACAGTATTTCAGTAATACAGTATTTTAATTGTGTAATTAAGGGAAGTGAACTTGACTTCAGCATGGGCGTTTGGAAGTAACAGCAATATGAAAAGGTTCTCAGGTGACACAGCAGCTACTCACCACCATGGTGGAACGGGTTTGAGGTCCAGAGGTGCCTTCCGGTCAGGTTGGGCTACGTACAGGCACAACTGGGCTGTGTACACACCTGAGATGGGGAGGACTGGGGAGGACTGAGGAAGACAGTCAAGGGATATCCTGCATCGGTGCTGGCCCTGAAAAATGAGGTGCCCCTTACATCATGAATTCCCAGAATAACATGGATATACCCTCATACAGATGCAATAGTATTTGCATAGCTCTATTGAAAGTGTAATCTAAAATATTGTAAAATGTAAAACATTCTGCCTCAGAAGCAGTACAAAACTGGCCAAGCCTGTTGAAATACTCATGCTGACACCTTCTCCCGACTTTTTGTCTCGGAAATGTGAAACTCTTTTGGATTTGATACGGTCCTCTGAGAACAAACTCTGTTCTTACCTTATCGGTAAGATCAGATGGCCAGTCAGTCGGGTCTATTGGTGCAGGCTTTTTTTTGTAGATCCCTGATGCTGCTTCAGTGGTTTGTACTGAAGTGGCGGGGACAGGAGCGCTTGATACGGTCGATAAGGTGTCTTCTGGTGGCCCAGGATGTGCAGGGGTGGTGTTCATATATTTCAAGTGCATCTGCAGAGAATAGAGGAGTATATTTGACCATTGGGTGTTATACTACACTAATCGTTTACCTTATTAGGTACACCTCCTTGTTTATACACTCATTGTCCATATTATCAGTTCCACTTACCATATAGAAGCACTTTGTAGTTCTAGGATTACAGAATGTAGTCCATCTGTTTCTCTACATACGTTTATTCCCCTTTACTCTGTTCTCTAACACTCAGGATCCCCCAGATCAGGTACTATATGGTTGGGGGGTCATTCTGAGCACTGCACTGACACTGGTATTGGTAGTTGATTGGACACTACAGTGATGCTGGAGTTTTAAGCCACCTCAATGTCACAGCTGGACTGTAAATAGTCTATCAATCAAAAATGTCCAGCCACCATCATCATGTAGGTAGCATCCAATGTGCACTAATGAAGGATTAGAGGATGAATAACACAAACTGTGCCACCACAAATGGGCTACTGTCTCTACATCTAGAAGGTGGAGCACTATGGTAGGTGTATCTAAGAGTGCACAATGAGTGAACAGTATTTAAAAACTCCAGCAGCACTGCTGTGTTTGATCCACACATACCAGCAAAACTTGCTATATATAACGAAACACCTCCCGATAACGAAAACGAAAGCAACGCATTTTCTGCTTGCGATTCGCTTTTCTGTCAGCAGGTGGCGTCTCAAGGGTTCGCTCATATGTCTATATGTAATTCAGACGTGTATATACAGGTAATATAAGCGAATGGATGTTGGTTGGGTGGACGCTAAACGGCACATACCCATAGTCATTTTTCGGCTGAATTGTGAGTCTCTGCTTACAGTCACTGTCTCACCTTGAGTGACTGCATTTATATTGGACCATAATCCCCAAAGACTGTTTACATAATATTCTGTTCATTTATTTTAGACCTGTTTATTTAATCTATTTTTGGTATTTTATTTAATCGTATTATTTTTAAAGGAATGTAGTCGGTAACCTATTCATTTAACCTTTTTTGAATCTCGGTCTTCCCAAAGTTTCTTACGCATCACACTGAATAAGGTTTTGCATGCCATTGTTGCCTCTAGATGCTTGTAAAGCTGTTTTGAGACTCGATTGTGATAGACTCGCTATATAAGTCCATCTGACTTGACTCATAATGTATGGCCCCTGCTCATGCAGTGTGAAAAATAACACGCCAAAGGGGTCCGATTGCTTTTACAGCCTCAGTTCATGAATATGCGATCTTTGATTTCCAGTCCAACACTGCCATCTGCTGGTAGTGGCTCCGTTGTGTCTTTGACGTCCACTTTCCAAGGTTGCTACTGCTCTTCTGAGAGCATTCTAAAATGCTGCTTTCAATCTAGGTTATGGACTTGTTTACTTTTAGCAGACGGCATATCCCTGATTTATCTGATTTAGCCAAACCTTTGAGGGGGCCCTGCAACTCCCCCTTCCTCCTGCCACCCAAACGGTTACCTGCTGGATGACACGAGAACCTACATTGACACGGTTTAACGAAATGATGCCAAGAATATACAATGAATATACAATGACAATAAAGAATGAATCCATGAATGTCTTGTTGTAGTTTATGTTATTGTACTCTACGACATTTGTAAAAAGTGCTATTGAAATAAATACATTTTACAGAGACCCTCCCCACTGACCCTGATATGAACCCAAGAACCCAAGTTTTCATTTGTTATGAAACTTTCTTCTTCGGCTATGAGGGCGAGGCGGCAAATGGCATCATTTGGGTACGCACCTGCACTCGTGAAAGCCCAGCTTCCATGTCTGTTTGCTCTGGACGGTGATGAATGGGCAGTGAAGTCTGTTGATCCTGTTAATAGCTACAATCACAATTTCTTGCGTATCTTCTTTTTTCAGACTCCTGAATCCATGTCATGCTGAAAGGGAAACTACATTCGAAAGTTCACAACTGGCCAATCCTACACAGCCTACATACAACATGCATTAGGACAGACATCGACAATTGTATAATTTCTCAAGTCGTGGACGTTCGTCCTGCACCAGTTGCATGGAAGTACATCATGGTGGGAAACGGGGAGGATTGGTTTAAGCCAGGCATGGGCAAACTACGGCCCGTTGGGCTTTTTAATCCGGCCCGCCGAACTTGTCTAAATTCTATCGTTATATTCAATGAGTGAGTGTAATATTAATAAACCTCATTAATTTAGTATTTTCCCTGCAATTCCTGCGTTTCCTCGATAGATGGCATACTCAATATACATTGTCCTTTTGGCGTTGTTTGGCTCCACCTACGTGTGTGAGCAGACGTTCAGCGTCATAAACGTCAACAAATCCCGCCACAGATCCAAGTTAACGGACCAACACCTCAGATCTATACTGAGAATTGCCACAACAAAACTTACTCCAGACTTCGATGCACTGGCAAAAAAGGGAGACCAACAACACTGTTCCCACTGAAAATTGATGTGTTTCTCTACTGTGTTGTGAAAAAATGCATTTTGAAAAAAAATTGTGCAAAAAGCCTTGCAAATTCATGCTTTACTATCTATTAAAGGCCAAAATATTTTTATGCAATGGCTTTTACATGTCATTTATATTACTTCACACAAACACTGTATTCTTTTGCTCCTGGCCCCGCCCCCCCGCCCCCCCCCCCCCGAGTCAAAAAGTTTGCCCACCGCTGGTTTAAGCCCTCTGATATGCTCCGAGTAAAGGTATGAGCCCTCATACCTTTACTCAGAGCACATCAAAGGGCCTAAACCAATCCTCAAATCCCCCCGTTTCCCACCATGATGTACCACTGCTTGATGTACCAAACTTACCTCAGTTCAGTGCCTCTGTTTACTGGGCTATACAACACCAAGAGACTCACTCGTTCTCCATTTTATTTACATTTACAGCACCTAGCAGACACCCTTATCCACAGCAATTGTCCAATTGGTCCAAACAATTGTCTTGCTCAAGGACCCAACAGTGGTTGCTTGGCAGAAGTGGGACCAGTACCTTAACCACTAGGCAACCACAGTCCCATTTTTTTAAATCATAACCCTAACCCTAGTTATTATATTCTATACTTTTATATTCTCCATAAGTGTATTTTCTCATTATTACATTATCTACTTCATCATGTTCTCCATTTTGTCTTTCTATTTAGCCTCTGTGTACTTAAATTATTATTATAAACAAATTATTTAGGTAATGTAGTTTAATTCATTATCTAGGCTGCCTAAGGAGGTTGGGTCCCTTTTTGAGTCTTGGTTCTCCCAGTTTCTTTCCAATCACGTTTTAGGGATTTTTTCCTTGCCACTGTCGCTGTAGGCTTGCTCAAACTGGAGTGAGCCTTCAGCGACAGTTAGATGTACAGCGGCTGGCTTTGAGACTATGCTCAGGTCTAAAATAAAAATGCAAATGTATTTAAATTGGACTTGGTGTCAATAACTTGCAATTACTGCTTATATAAAGTTTAACTCATTTATTGGGATCTTTTCTTAAAACAGTACATACCCAGCGGTCTCTTCTAATGAATCAGTCTCTGTTTAGCTTTAATCTCACACTCACAACATTCACAAACAATAGAGCAGGATAGCCCCCTTTTTATTGACATTTTCAACCATGAAGCACTCTTACGTCATGCTTTCTTTCAAACCAAATATAAACCTGCCATTCTTAGTTTTCAGACAGACCAGAAAACAAGACGCACATGAAATGTAGGCAACGTTTAACCTCCATCCGATCAACATCTGTTCGCTTTAACGAAAGAATGAAAGGAAATTATAAAAAGAAAGAAAGAAAAAAAAAAAAGTCTTAACTCTACACTTAAACAGCCGATCAATTCTGCAGATCCACAAGCAGAGGCGGGAGTTAAAGTTGAAGAGTCCTTCATTTGTGTGCGCGCTGACTTGCTTGTTGTTTGGACTAATGATTGTTCAACTCGGTTGACGTGTTTAGAGACTTTTTTGTGCAAGTTACTTGTGTTTTCTGTATGATTTTTCCCACAGCTCATTTCTAACAAGCTATAAATGGTGTTCGTAAGTGTAAATAGTACTCCTTTGTTTATCCCCCACTACCTGTGTATCCTCTAACCTACAACTAGAGAAACTGGTTCACATTCAGTCTGTTTCATCTGGCTGGTCTTCCGTATTGTTCGTAATGCTGTCAGTGCATTTTCGGCTTCTGTCCAACAAATATCAGGTCCATCATACTATCCTCTTAAGTGTTTGGACATTACCATAGACAGGGTCATAACAGTACGTTACTATTTTCTATAATTCTTGTGATTTTCCATAAGTTAAAAATGCGAGACATTAGGGATGCTGTGTTGATGGTAGCGTTCCACTCGTCCACCAAGTGCACAAACCTGTATATTCTGACCTCAACGCAGTAATAAGGTAATAAAGCCGATGACATGAGCACAGACGATGTCATTTTATTGTAATGTCTTGAATGTGGTTGCAGTACTCTCACATGTATATTATGGGCAAATACGTAGGAGGTCTGAGGTGCACCGGTGCAGCTGTGCTTAATAGGACCGGATGGCAGGAGGGATGGCAGCACAGTCTTCTGCATTCAGAGAGTCATCAATCACAGGCCTGTATTCCAGAGTAACCTGCGACAGAAACATAATTACTACCACGGTAATATCTAACTTGCTTAAAGGTAAAATCAAGCCATTAAAACAAGCGATTAATCAGCGGCTCAATCCATGACACGAACAGCATCGGTGTTAAATAACTAAATTAAATACCTTTCCTGTTTTGGGATCAACATAGGACAGTGTGTGCTTCCTCCAATGCTGTTCAAAAGTTTTTTTCTGCTGACCCTGCAATGGTCTTGAGTAATCATACTCGTCCACGCGTTCCTATAGCAGACATGTAGTTAATCAATGGCGTTCCCTTTCACAAGCAGACAGAATAATAACGTGTGCTATATTTTGAGGCACCATATATAAAATGAACATTCATAAGAATGACAAATGATTAACAATACAGTGGCACCTCCGTTCTCATCCTTAATTCGTTCCAGATGCTTGTCGAGAACCAAAAACAATGAGTACAGAGCAAATTTTTCCCACAAGGAATAATGTAAACTGAATGAATCTGTTCCAGACCCCCAGAAAAACCACACTGTAGAAGGCATTAATGGAGTTGCATTGTACAGGTGCTCCCTGATTTAGAAAGGCGACATGTTCGGACAAATCCAACATAAATTAATGCATCATGAACCAAGGAGTTTTAGTGAGTGTTTGGTCGAGTGACTATACTGTATGATAGCGAAATATGGAAAGGATACTATGATAAGTAAGTTAATGTTTAAAACACTTACTTTAACCTACAGTTGGCCAAAAGCAATAACACAAAAAGCTTGATTTATAATGAAGTGTTGGAACATCTCATGTAATTTAGTGAGTAATGGATTGAAAGTGAAAAATGAAAGCACTTACTCTATTGATGAACTCCAGGTGCTAGCATAGCTTCTAAGCTAGGTGCAGCCTGTGGGTCCTTTCTCTTACAAACTAACCTTTATAGGACCCATGGAGACTTATTTGCACCAAGAATACAGCACTTTAGATGTAAAAAATAAAGAAAAACATGATAAACAGTGGAGATCTTCATTGAGCAAGGGCTTTTGTGAATCTGAATCAGGACTCGACATCATTTACATTTACAGCATTTAGCAGACGCCCTTATCCAGAGCGACTTACAAACTGATACAGTCTTACAATCCAAGCAATTGTGGGTTAAGGGTCTTGCTCAAGGACCTAACAGTGGCAGCTTGGCAGAGGTGGGATTTGAACCCTGGACCTTTTAGTCCATAGCCCAATACCTTAACCGCTAGGCTACCACAGTCCCACCACTATGATAAGTAATGATAAGCTTGTAGTCCAGAGCGACTACAATTGGTACAGTCTTACAATCCAAGCAATTGTGGATTAAATGTCTTGCAGCTTGGCAGAGGTGGGATTTGAATCCTGGACCTTCTGGTCCATAGTCCAGTACCTTAACCACTAGGCTACCACAGTCCCACATCATGCAAGCTTAATCGATTGCACAGAGTACGGACAACGAGAACCGAGACGGATCTTTCTAACCCACATGTGTCGAGAACCGAATCAGAGTTCCGAGGTCTTTGAGAACTGAGGTACCACTGTACTTCATTAAGCTGCTATGAGGGTTGAATGATTTTACTTTAAAATCTTCCCGGGCATGAGCCCCCCTGCTTTCTTTGCGGGCCTCAGCTCCCTGAATTGTCTGCACGGCGTTTAGCATCAGATTCTGCAGTTCCAGACTCTCTACCAGGTCAGAGTTCCAAATGACACCTGAGACACCAGAGCACAATATTCATTATACTGCAAAGATTTACTCACTGTGGTGTTTTAGACATTAATTCCCTCTATAATTGTAGGTCAAAAGAAAGCTTTGCATTTCTCTTAAGATTTAACCGCTCATCGATCACTTTATTAGGGACACGTCCTTGTTTGTATACTGACTGTCCATTTTATGAGTTCCACTTACCATATGGAAGCACTTTGTAGCTCTAATTACAAACTGTAGTCCTTCTGTTTCTCTACATACTTTGGAAGTCCCCTGTACTCTGTTCTCTACTGGTCAGGACCCCCACAGGACCAGCACAGATCAGGCATTTGGGTTTTGGAGACCCATCTGTGATGGCACAGTTTGTATTAGCCATTGCATTACTCTAATACTTCATCAGTGCTCACAGGATGCTGGTGGCTGAACATTTTTGGGTGGTAGACTATTGTCAGTGCAGCAGTGACACTGAGGTGAACTCCAGCAGCACTGCTTTGTCTAAGCCACTCATACCAGCACAACACACAAACACTGAGAATGATCCACCACCCAATTAGTACCTGATGCTGGTCCTGTGGGTTCCTGACCACTGAAGAGTGGCCTGATCTACATATTTTGATTAGTTTCGTTATAATGAATGATTTAATCTCTGCCAATATTCAGGCCACACAAAGAGCATGAGATTAACAACGATATTTATCCAGCATTTTAATCAGTTTCAGCAAGTCTGTCTCTAATTCAACCAAAATTTGACCAACCTCTGTCAAATGTCTTGATGTCATCCAAGGTCTGATAAAGGGCATCCATCTTGACACATCCTTCTTTTAGGACATCACCAGTACGGAACACGGCTGCATGAGCCTGCATGGTCTAGACCGGATAGGAAATTAAATACACATCGGGAAATGTAATTCAATATTTAAATGATAACTGCTTCCAGTTAATAAATAACCATTAAACACTGGCTCACCCATTCAGTAAATATATTTAATAATGTAACTAACAGTTTCCAGTTACATATTCAATGACAAGCCTAATCCTGTCTTCCAACTCAAAATGTCTTTTGAAAATGATTTTATTTTACCAACGAATTTTCCCTGTCACAGTGAGTGCGTTTACATGCACTTCATACGATAACTGCAGAAAAGCAGATTTTGTCAGTAATCCGACCAATGAGTATACATGCAC